>OMOV01089436.1:0-13218 GCA_900312565.1 Beryx splendens | reverse complement strand
TTTTAATATTTTTCTTTCCCAGATATTTAATTAAATCATGCCAGACTCTGATACTGTTGTATATTATAAGATTACTCTTAACTTCTGAGTTTATCTTGGTTGCATCACAAGTGACCAAGCTCCAAGGGGAATGTGGAGAGCAAACCCATGAATCTATGCAAGTCTCTCTTCTAAGATATGTATGTAACCATAACCAGCAGTGGCGTGCATGACAGGCCCAGTTGTAAAATATCAGATTGGGCACAGAAAGGCCACCCATATCTGTGGATAGTTGCAATATCCTCAGCCTCTGCCTTGGTTTTTTACCATGCTGAATAAATTTAGTAAATGCGTTTTCCAAATCCTGATTAGTTTTCTTGGTCATGTACAGGGGGAGCATCTGCAAAGGATACAGAAGGCGAGGGAGAATGTTCATTTTAATGAGACTGATTCGACCCATCAGACAGCGGAAGTTTGTGCCAACGTTCCAAATCTTTTTAAATTAATGTGCAAATTGGCGCAAAATTAAGTTTAAACATGTCCTTCAAATCTGGTGACACTTTTATTCCAAGATATATGAATCCACTAACAGTCCATTTAAAAGGGAAATTGTCCGCAATATCAGTTACGCTCAGAGTGCCCAGTGGCATAGCTTCTGATTTACTAAAATTAATCTTGTAGCCAGATATGAGACTAAACTCATTGAAAATTGTTAGAATAGCAGAAATTGATTGTCTCGGAGACGTCAAAAACAAAAGGATATCGTCAGCATACAAGGCGATTTTATGTTCTACATTTCCCATCAACACTCCTCTTATCTCAGTATGTAGCCGTATACTTTCAGCTAATGGTTCTAATGCTAAAGCAAAGAGAAGTGGACTAAGTGGGCAGCCCTGGCGGACGCCTCTTGCCAAAGGGAAAGTTTCAGAGCGCCGTCCATTAGTTATTACAGTAGCTATTGGGGAATGATATATGGTTCGGATCCATTTTAGGAAGTTACCCCCCAGCCCAAATCTCCCCAAGACGTCAAACAGGTAGCCCCACTCGACCCGGTCAAAGGCTTTTTCGGCGTCTAGGGAGATGGCCAGAGCTTTCTGTTTCTTCTGAGAGGAAAACTGTACAATGTTCAAAAGCCTTCTCACATTGCTGGTTGAAGAGCGTCCATAAACAAAGCCTGTCTGGTCTGAGTTAATAAGAGTTGGGAGTAAGTTGTCCAACCGCCTTTAACTGTTTAATTTGATTGTGTTCTTTTATCTTTCCGTTTTACTTGATTTGATTATTTTTATGCATTTCGCTTGTTCTGGGTATTATTATTATCATTATTATTATTAATGCTAATCCTCTTTCAAGGTCAGTTTCCACTATTTTTGTTGCTCCCACAGAACAATCCTGATGATGGGCCGCTATGTAGAGCCCATTGAGGACGTGCCCTGTGGGAATATCGCGGGTCTTGTTGGAGTTGATCAGTTCCTGGTGAAGACAGGGACCATCACCACCTTTGAACATGCCCATAACATGAGAGTGATGAAGTTCAGCGTCAGTCCTGTGGTCAGAGTGGCTGTAGAGGCCAAGAATCCTGCTGACCTGCCCAAGTTGGTGGAGGGTCTGAAACGCCTGGCCAAGTCCGACCCAATGGTTCAGGTACAGATGGAGATGGGGAGGAAATGTGCTGGGCTTGATATACACACATGGATCTTCAAATTTTGTATTTATTGGTCGGATAATTTATAGAAATACCTTGATTAAAGCTTGAGGAACATTTCATGTATGTCACCTTGTAATACTAAGATGAAAAACCAGGTTGAGTTTTGTGTTTGGGATTCTCCAACTGAGTCTCCTTTCTATTGAACAGTGCATTATTGAAGAGTCAGGGGAGCACATTGTGGCTGGAGCTGGAGAACTGCACCTGGAAATTTGCCTGAAGGATCTGGAGGAAGACCATGCTGGCATTCCTTTGAAGGTGAACCTGCTTTTAAAGTTTCATGTTTATCATATCCAGAGCAATGGTAGGAACATGCAGGGAATTATGTCAACAGAAACAAGCTATCAAGGATCTCAACAAAACTCAAGGGACAGCCAAATGGAAAAATGTCACAAATTCAGTTATACACTAAATAAGGAAGCCCCGTTCTATTAATATACATGCACCCCCTTTGTATCATTTCACAGAAATCGGACCCTGTGGTGTCCTACCGTGAAACAGTCAGTGAAGAGTCAAACCAGATCTGTTTATCAAAGTCCCCTAACAAGCACAACCGGCTGTTCATGAAAGCGCGTCCCTTCCCTGATGGTCTGGCCGAAGACGTGGACAAAGGCGATGTGGGTGCCAGACAGGAGCTGAAACAGAGGGCCCGCCACCTGACTGAGAAGTATGAATGGGAGGTGGCCGAGGCTCGCAAGATCTGGTGCTTTGGGCCTGATGGGTCGGGACCCAACATGCTGATTGACGTCTCCAAGGGTGTCCAGTACCTGAACGAGATTAAGGACAGTGTGGTGGCCGGCTTCCAGTGGGCCACCAAGGAAGTAAGGAGGCAGCTTGGTCAGCGATGTCATATCAGTGCCCAGTTATGAAACACGATAATGCATCTCATCACTGTGGTCTGATACATTGTCCACGTTTACATACATGGAGTAACCCAGACTTGTCATACTCTGGTTAAGTTTTTATTCATGTTAATCCATTTCCATTAAGCTTTGATACCCTGTGCCATGAATAAGTCAGTTATTAGAATATTCCCCCTCCCTCTTTGACTGAGAAGTAGTAGCTGACTTTAAATACAGGGGAAAGAAATGATGATCCCATTAGGGAGTACTGCACGCCATCATGTTTGTTGACTTCAAAATGTACCAATGATGTTGTGAGTCCAAGTTTGACAGATGGTGAAAACCAATAGTGAAAGCCGTAGGTTGTCAAACCCATTTGAGTAAGCCAAGGCATTTTAACCATCACAGTATGAGCTTTTACATGTCGACCCAAAACCAGATTACTTGAGTAACCGAGGAGAATTCTCAGCATGTTAACGTAGCCATTGGTAGTTTTCAGATTCTGCATTTTTACTCATTACTGTTGCTCATTTCCACTGCCAGGGTGCTCTGTGTGAGGAGAACATGAGGGCCGTTCGTTTTGACATCCAGGATGTCACCCTCCATGCAGATGCCATCCATAGAGGAGGTGGACAGATAATCCCCACTGCCCGTCGGGTCCTGTATGCCTCAATGCTTACGGCCCAGCCCAGGCTTATGGAACCCATCTACTTGGTGGAGATCCAGGTACTTCACTCCTGCGTTCAGCAAGTCATTCAGATTTTACCACTGTATGTTTGTTTTTTTACAAAAGTATAATTCTGCGACCCAATTCTAATTCCTAAAGAATATAGTTGAATTTTGATAGAGAAATATAGTTTCCCATTAATGGCTCCCCTAGAACACATCATTTTCATAGCAGTTATAATTACTCCAATCACACCTTCACACCTAAAAAGAAACTGTGGGCTACATTTTCAAACCTTCGATGCTTAATTCTGTTATTTTCAGTGTCCAGAACAAGTGGTGGGAGGAATCTATGGAGTACTGAACAGGAAGAGAGGCCATGTATTTGAAGAGTGTCAAGTTGCTGGAACACCCATCTTTGTAGTGAAGGCATTTCTTCCTGTCAATGAATCATTTGGTAAGTTCATGAACTCCAGCCAACAAAACATGGTGTTTCTGCTACTTACCACTTTAAGAGTTTCCCCATTTTCACTAAGACATGTCATTAGACTGGCTAGCAATGGACAAATCCATAACTTTGGGTGAATGTTCAAAATCATGTGTAAATAATGAGAAATTATAATTGAAGAGGTAGCAAAAATACAGAATCCATTAAAGTATTAATGGAACCGATCATACAACTGCAGGTTTTGATAAAAAACTTTTTACTTTTTCACCAACAGGTTTCACAGCGGATTTGAGGTCCAACACCGGTGGCCAGGCTTTCCCTCAATGTGTGTTCGACCACTGGCAGATTCTGCCTGGGGACCCCTATGAAGACAACAGTCGCCCAGCAGAGGTCGTCGCTGAGACTCGCAAACGCAAAGGCCTCAAGGAGGGCATCCCAGCACTTGATAATTTCCTAGACAAAATGTAACTGTTTTTGGACTGCTTCCAAGTGCAATTGGTCGCTTACTGATTAAAGATTTAAAAAACATTCATAAAAAACACCTACACATGGTACCACAACTGAAAACGCTATGAAGTTTACAGATACAGGAAAAAAGACAACTTTGTAATAAACCTTCCTGTGCCATCATAATTCTAACAGCAAATAAAATTGAGCACTTTTCTCTGAGTCTTTGTTTACATGATGGCAAAAGAGAAATGTCCAAGTGATTTTGATCAAAAGTTTTAAAGTCAACAAGGTATGAAGGGTATCAAGTCCAAAACAACAACAAATACTGAATCCCTTGGATCCACATCACCCAGGTCTGCAGCTGGAGAGACATTTAAGTATTCACTCAGGGGACTAAGATCCTGTTTGCACGACCTTAGCATTGAGTTGCTTTAAGTTTCATTTAAAATTATACCAACTTACAGACAAATAAGCTCTTTGATTAATTGACCAGTATGCAAAAGGTAGCAAGCTAACAGTCTCACCTTTGTCCGGTTTCTGTTTGCTACAGTGCATACCAACACTTAAGTGGTAAAAGCTTGCTTAGCATGATCTCAAAATTTGATGCACCATAGCGCACTGATACTGAACAAAGAAGAAGCGTCTTTTGCTAAGTTGATTTCAGAGTTTACTTGCCAAGAATTAAGCCTATTCCTGTAATAAAAACATGGTAACAATCTTTGTTGGCATGGTGGCAATACAGATTAGCCAGCAAACTTAACATACAGAAAAAAGAAATAAAGAGCTAGTAGGGATGGGACGATATGCTTATCTCACATTATGATATAATAAAGAAAAGTTGAATGACTACAAAGTCTGACTGTGCAGAATTATGTTTATTTCTGTGAGACAAATCTTTCTAGCAATGGCATTGGCTCGCTAGAATGTAAACAATTTAAAAATGTCATTACAAAGTACAAATAATATAATTGGATGGAGAGCTTATGCAATTATGATGGGCAGGCCGTCTCATTTGTGAGTAAAATGGAGCTAATGGTTCAATTTTCTGCTCCACCATATGTTTTGTTACATTTCTGTATTGCGATCTATTGAATTTAGATATATCGTCCCACCCCTAAGAGCTAGTGTTAAGCTAGAGGGCTATATCATTCCAAGTGAAAATGGGCATTACAGCTTATCAAAAGATGAATTTTTTCATGTTGCACCAATTCTGAGACAGAATGGCAAGGGCAAACTGAACTATTTTAACTACAATTACAACGTTGTTAAACCTAACCCTAGTTAAATTAACTATTATTGCTGTGACTGAATTAGAAAGGAACATGAATTTTCTTAACATTAGTATAACAAAAAAGCTGCCTCGTGATAAACCCCATCAGGGTATTGACTGACAGCTATTATAATCAATGAAAACATTTTAATTACCTTGCTGCCTTCCATGTTTCAGTTTGTCCATTTGAAAGGCAAAGTGAGGGCTGGTCACAGCCAACACAGGTACAGTAAAAAGTGACAGAAAAACAACAGTCCCATCCCCTGTAGGACGTATGAAGAGGTTAGCCTCATTAACTGTGCGTGAGTCCAAACCATCTCTCAAAGAAGGGCTTCCTCTTTTGAACCATTCCTTCACCTGCATGGATGAGATGTGACACCCAGTCTGCTAAGAGCAGTGAGTCCAAGCTCTTCTAACAATCTTGTCCTTGCTCTATTCCATCTATCACACACCAACGCAGACGAAGCAAACAGTCCAGGTGAAATAGGCCAGAAATAGGCCAACCTGTAAGAGTTGATGCCAAGTTGCATACCAAAATTGGTATATATTACCAGTTCAATGCCCTAAATATTTCCAGAATTGGGAGCAAGAAATGGTACCGATCAGTCTTGGCAGCCATTTATCTTTCCGCCATTACCAGAGATATCTGCTGTTCACATCATCATGTAATGGAGAAGTCAATCATACTGTGTCATGAAATACAATGAAATTGACATTTTAAGAACTGAGAACATTGTCATTTTCCCAAATGTCTGATTGTCATAAAACGCCAATGTTCTCAATTCTCTTAAAATTGCTATTTCATTGTATTACTTAATACCACTGAATTTGCCATTACATGATGATCTGAACAGTGGTGTTTTCCTTAGTACTTTTGTATTCCTTGGCCATCGAACCATTTGCCAATCCTATCATGGTCAGGTCGACAGATATGGAGGAAAACCCATTTGCTGCAATGGCAGAAGGAAAAATGGCCGCCTCGGCTGATCGGTACCATTATTCCCATTCTGAGAATTTTCAGGGCATCAAAGTGTACATGTATACCAATTTTGTTGCTTTTATGCAAACCTGAACGGGTCAGTTTGCCTGGACATCAAACAAAATGAGGCCTGATAAGGTCCAGTGAGATATGGCTCAGTCTAGTGAAATGATATCCGATATGCTGCCGGCACCGCCTCCTCCACCGCCCCCTCCGCCCCCTGTGATGACCCGGGTCTCATGGTTGGAGCTGGCAGCATGGGTGCTGGCTTCGTAGTGGCTGTTAGAGGAGGAGACCAGGGCTGTGCTGGTGCTGGCAGCAGCTGCACTCTGCAGGCTGCTAGTCAGGTTGTCCAGGAACATGGGAGCCCGGTAATGCTGGGGAGGAAAGGTGAGGGAAGGGGGATGAAAGACTATGCTTCAACATCAACGAAATCCACTATAGAGTGTGTAAGGACTGTTAAAATGATTCATCCTACCCCATGTTATGGCTATCCTCTTGACACTGACAGGGTTATGAACTCATTTTGCTTTTGTTTCGATAATATGGATAACTTTCATTTGATTTTTCATCAGTTGAGAATGCATGCAATTTATTCTCTGTTATAGCTCCACTTCCTGATTTAGGCTGACAAGATGGCTAGATTTTTACATAAAACTCTTGTATAGTGCAGCTTTAAATAAGAGACTGTTATAAACCATAATACAATTACCTGAGGATCTGCTTGAATTAAGGAAAACAAATCCAGACCTAAAGGTGAGGGATAAAAAAACAACAACATTATGAACAGTCACTCAAATCTGGGACTAGTGTTACCAGTAGTCCTAGCCAGTTGACTCACTCTGCATGTCTGTGGGGATGGTGGCCAGGGTGGAGTGGTGGAAGGGGACTGCATAGTCGGCAAGTGTGGAGGTCAGATAGGGTGCGTCCAGGGCCTGGACATTTGGCACGCGCACGGTGGAAGGCTGGTAGGTCAACACTCTGAGAGAAGAAAAAGTTTGAGAGAAACTCTAAACACAACAAAGACTTGATTTTCTCTCTGTGGTTCTGTTAAAAGATGAGGAGAGAGCTGACTCACCCCTTCCCATGCATCTCCTCACTCTTGGACATGTAAAGGCAGCGCTTCTTGTGCGGTGGGTCCACGTCCTCTTCATCGTCGTCCGAGGACGAGCTTTCCAGGGTCAGGTCAATGACATCAGCCTTCTTGGTGGAGCTGGGCTCAGTAGAATGAGGGACCACCGAACACTGGCGCACAGGGGTAGAGGCTGCGGGACACACGTTGGTATGTGAATACTCAAAAACCATAGCAATGCCTTGATTTTCTTAGCAGACAATAGCATCTTTCTGATTCCATGCAGGGGTCTAAGAGTCTACGATCATCTCAGCACACAGGAGGGCAGCAGACGTGAAGCTCGGTTTTTTGGTTTACAGTGACAAATATAATACAATTTACAATGTGTGATTTTACATTAGAAATATTTTACAAATGCTATTAAAAAGGGACTGCTTCATTAACTTGCATCATTATTGAATTAATAAAACAATTTGTTTTAACTAGTTTGAGTCAAATATGACAATTATCTACTAGACTGCTCACGGTAATATTTCTGAACCTAAAATAAATCAAAATAAATACAAATGAATGAAACAGAAATAAAATTATCCTGCTTACTCTTATGAGTATAATACATACTGTATGCCTATTTCAATGAATGTAGCCTCTAAAGCAATTCAAGCAATTTTTAAGTACTGTAGTTCTGATTAATTTTGCCCACTTGCCCTGACTTACGGCCTGATTCAGACCATTGTGTTATGTTATTCATTATGTGATGAATATGTAAATCATGGCCTGTCCACCATCAAATTATAAACCGATTCAGACTTTTAACAAAAATAATTTTGTACGCTCCCTTTCCCTGCATATCCAACTAACGATTAGTTTGATAATCAATTCTGACGATTATTAGAACGATTATTCTGGCAAATGATTGCCTTATTTTGTAAACTGAATGGTATTTTCTCTCTCTCACTGTAATAGTTGCTGTCATGCTGTCAACAAAATGAGAGAAAAAACTGAGAAAGTATCATCTTTATTGATAGGATTCTTTTTTTTTTAATAAAAAGGTTCAGCTACTTTTCCTCAATTATTTTAGTATGGTATCGGAGGGGCCCTAGAACTGTTCCTGCCCAAGGCCCCCAAAACTCTTGCTCCACCACTGTTATCTTTGCGATCACCATGCAGACCAGGCCAGTCGGGGAGGATTACAAAAACATTACATCACACTAAAAGTAGGACATGGGGATACCTCATTGAAAACAGGTTCTCAATCACATTTTACAGCACCAAATTATAATTCTTCTATTCTGCCGGCTTTGGCGCTCACTAGTTACACTTTTGGTGTATACCAAAAAAATTTCTATGTAGGAAAACCCTGCCCAGGTATAAAAAAGTTTTACTTACTCTCAATTTTTGTTAAAGTCTGAGAGGACACCTTGACAGCCTCTTTTTTTGGTCTCATGGGACACCAGGTCCCATCTTCTTGGAACTTGATTTCATCCACATCCGAGCAGTCATTCAGGATCTCCATGAATAAACTGAACAAGCAGAAAAACTACTTTTACCACCGACATACAATAATTGAACAGGGATTTGTCTTGGTGTCACTGCCACACAGGCAGATTCATAACTTGATCAGTTTCACTGTCCTGACACATTGCACAAAGACAGCAGAACCTCACATGAAGTGCTGAGTAAACTATGCATATCATTACATACAAAAAACATGCTAGAGCCACAAGGGTAGGCACTGGTCCTAAAAATCATAATGCCAAAATACACAATACAGTTTCACAAGAACATTTGTGGGCTAGCTGAAAGCGCATGAATTGTTGTATCAATACATAAAACAGAAATATATGCATGTCCAAATGTACTCACATGAACACTGAATTACATACCTACATGCATACAAAATTACATGCATGCTTATATATGATTACACACACACAGACAGACACACACACACTCACAACAGATACCATACTATAGAAAGGAATGATTTAACACACAACTACCTCACAGCAAACCATTGCCTTGTTTTTTGTGACATGAATGAATGACATTTCCCCACTAACCCATCGATAATGAGACTCTCATATGCAGCCTTCTTGTCACACACGGGGCAGATCCATGTGGGCTTCTTCTCATTCATCTGTAGGTAGAGGGCAGCGTCAAAACACTGCAGGTGTGAGCAGGTAACCGCCCGGCATGGCACTGTCAGACGCATCTTACCCAGCTAGAGGAGAAAACATGCTAAGGTGAGTGAAAACAAAGAACTGGGAAGGAACGTGGTTGTCTCCATGCAAAACTGCCACCACCCAGCAGCATGGACTCAAAACCTACAACCTCCTATGCTGAATTCCCTGTCCACCTCCTTCTTGAGCTGCTAAAATTATGTATGGTATGGTATGGCTAAAATTATAATAATGATTACTTAGCAAAATACCATGATCACAATTATGAATTCTGATCTATAATCTCAATGATGAACTGCATCAACACAGTTTTACAGTTTTTCCTTTGGTCCTTCAGGACTGCAGCTACAGCCTGTTTTAAATCTAACTGTGGCCCTTTATTCACATAATTGTGGTCCATTCACCCAATTACATAACAAACCTGTGTTTTACCTGTTTTTTTTAACTGTTCCAAATGACATAATAACCCAGTTGGATACTGTTATCAGTGAATCCATCTAGTCTCACTTGGACTGACGCTTGGACTGAAGATGCTAGTTAATCATTCAGTCTTGGTTATCCCAGATCTCAAGTTCAAGCACTGGACTACTACTCTCCTCTGTGCAATGCAATCAACCAGCCTGCTCAGCTCACCCTCTACATGTGAGCAGACACGAATAAGCTGCCACTGTGCATTCAATGGCTGCAATTGCTCACAACTGTTTTTGATACAGCACACATTATAAATGAAATTAATACTGTTGAATTACATGATTACATGAATACAATTCATGTAAGCCCTATTTCCCTCCCTTACATTTCTATGTGTGTGAATAAACAAATAACTGAAAAGTGAAATGTCCATTTATAATGGTCAGTCACCAAAACACAAAGCTACAATAATGTCCGAAATGCAAACAATCATGCACAAATACAGTTTTTGAGCATACGTGATGTTATGTAGGGGACATTGAGACTTGTTCTAAAGCACAATTAGATGGAGATGGGTTGATTCTCATTGCGGCCACCCATGGCACTGTTTTGCTTTGGACAAAAGAGTCTGTCAAAATGGCAGTTGATGGAATGCATAAATAAAAATGAGTAACTCTTGGCCTTACCTATGATGATACTGATTTCATAATACAGATTTGCTCTATGGTCTTAAATTCATTAGATATTTGGTTGTAATACTTGGTTTTGATTTAAATTCCTATAAACCCCCTTTCACTCTTTTAAGTGTATGAAACAATTACTTAGAAACTGAGGTGAATTCACAAAGAATGAATCGTGGCTGCTGATAGCGACATTTTTTGCACTCCAATTGTGAATGCAATCTGCACTGTCTTAATGTCCAATTAACTGAAGAAACTGTGCAAATCAAGTAATCGTGCTCGTCCTTGATCTTATCCAGGTAAGTCAATAATTGTATGACTTCACAACCTGAAAGCGTTGCAATGGCTTAATGGCCACAAAAGCGTTACAGTTCTTTGGTAAATTCACCTCGTGTTACCAAAATAGTGCTGAAATCTTCAATTTGCGTTAAATAATGTGGATATGTCTTGATTATGAAGGCAGGTTGGTTTTTGGAACATGCTTCATTTACCGGGCACATGAGCGAGACTCGAAGGCTTGTTGTAGCAATCTCACTGTCTGGATCTGCTGTAAGCTTCTCTTTAACTGGAACACAGAGGGCAGTAGAAGTGTGTGGGTTAAGGTAACAGGTACATTAAATGTATGAAATAATAATGTGGCAAATAAAAAAAAACAACTTTGTCTTTAGTCTACCAAATGTATGATCCCAATCAAAGGGTCACAGACATCAGTAGGAGTCCAGTCTAACTAGGTCACGGTAAAACTGTTCAGCTGCCTGATTTAGCGTATGAAACATTGACTCATAAGAAGTGTTGTCACTCCTGCATATAATTACTTAATGCTCTGGAGTGGTCAGGGTTCCTGATGCCTTTCATCCTCAGTCTCTGCAGGAGTAGTGGCGATGTCAGCTGCCTCACCAGGTACACCGACATGGAATAGGTCTGCACATGAAACAACATGATCAAACAACTTCAACGCAGAAGTCGCTATTACTCTGGTATAAACGTGAAACACTACACATATGTAGAGAAAAATCAACAAAAAGCTGAACAGGGGTTCCTCTGAGGTGTTAGTTTTTACTTTTCCAATTTCCGGTGCCCACGTCACTGAAATTTGATTGGGTACTGCAGAAGATAGTCGGACCAATGAGGTAATGTTTAGAGGTCTTCCTGGTCTCTTCTGTTCCACTCCATTTTTAGGTGGTGGTGCATAACCCTATGAAGACAAAATGCTTCATTAAGGTCTTTTGGTCAGCCATGCCAGTGTGCCTGAATAATAAATTATGCTAAAGCAGGTCAGATACTTTACTTTATACTTTACTTGAACAAAACCAACACTTACTGGCAAAGGAAATAGTTTCCCATTGACTTTTATACAGAGACTGTTTGGGTAATTGTCCTCTTGAGGGCAACTTGTCTCTGACAAGCAAAACCTGAAAACAAAGAAACATATTCAAGTACATGCGTATAAACAACAGTCACAATGAAATGAAAATTGACTTCATGTAATTCTCCATATAATAAATTATACCTATTTAACAATAAATACCAAAAAACATTATTTGTTTTTGATTTCATGTATTTTACATCAAACTCCCCTGACTCCCATTCCTGGAAAACTCTTTTCAGTGGCATACAAAAGAATTCCAATCAATTATACAATCAGTGGTAAATTTGCAATGTGAGAGGAAAAACAAAGCTTGAAGAAAGTGAAAATAAAATGAGCACAACTCCTTATCTCAAACCAAACAACAGGCATTTCCACATCTTTCTTGTAGTTAACATTTTTCAAACGAACCCCCCCCAGAAAAACCAGTAGATATGAACACCTGCACAGTGCACCTACCCACGGGCCCTGAGTATCCAGGGTTAGCAACTGTGTTTGTGGCCCGCGGACCCACTTTACATTTAAGAACTGAACTGTCAAATATTTCTCAAACTGTTGAATATTTCAATACAGGCATATCATTTCACAACTTTGAAGATGATGAGCTGTACTTAGGACTGCATGATTATCACAAAACTTATAACTGCCAATCAATTCCCTTGATATTGTAATTGTGATTAAAATTTAGATTAATAGCATTGTAATTAAATACCTATTTTGTGTTACCAACTGCATATACTGTATTCTGTATAAACCAAAACAAATCCGTTGTTTCCCACAATTTGTGGTGGTGGTTGTTGGTGGGGGGTGGGGGGTTTCAACAGGATTAATTACTTGCCCTTAAAGCCCCAATATGTAACTACTGTACCTTAATATAACCGCTTCTAAATCATTTTGATGGTACACTGACTTCCAATAGGGAGAATGGCGCCTCTATCATTCCCACTCCGCGCCCCGAACGCCTGTTCCTGCATTATGTCATTTTGGTGAGCGGGTCGGAGCACCCCGCGAGGAGTGCGCATGTGCGTAACGCTCGCTTTACGGCACTATGTCTCACAGCTACAAGCTAAAAACAAGCTAGCTCGATATTCTCAGTACCCACATGCAATAAAACCATAGAATAAACCGTGGTAAAAATCCAAACAACATACACTGTTAGCAATGAATGAA
>OMOV01089435.1:0-10717 GCA_900312565.1 Beryx splendens | reverse complement strand
GGGCTGTCACCTTCATCAGCACTCACAGAGGGGAGGCCACGGAGCATCAGCAGACACACTGACACAGGGGAGGGAGAGAGACACCAGGTCGACTCGGCCTGCTGCTTCAGAGAAGGGGCAGTGCAGTACAGAAGACTTGGCATGAAGAGAGAGAAAAGGAGACTGGAGACAAGCCGCTGCCCTATCCCGCACTAAAAAAAACAGCACACAGAGTGGACAGGGGAAAGAAGGGAGGAAAAGATGTTAAGCAGTTGGGGTTTAGAATTATCTCAACATTATGGATGTGAAGACATAGAGCGGGGCGATTACGGCTAATCACAGTGTGCATGAAACCAAACTGAAATGCAGTAAAATCTTTGTTGTATCCAAGTAGCCTGATAGTGAGTGGCATAGGTGAAAAAGAAGAAGAAAAGAGTGTATTCATTCATAGGTGTGGTATCAGTAAATTCTACTACCACCACCACAACTACATTACATTACGTCATTTAGCAGACGCTTCTATCCAAAGAGACTTACTACTGCTACTACTTCTGTTACTGCTACTGCTATTCTACCAGTACTACTAATGCTGCTACCACTACTACCAGTACTGCTACTACTATTAATACTACCACTACTGCTACTTCTGCCAGCAGTAATACCACTAAAGCAGGTAGCATTTTAGCATAGCCCAGTCAGAGGGTTGTTTTTTTCCTCCAGCGCAAACCAGAAATATAAATTTTTCTGTTGCACCAGGGTTAGCGTGGCATGTGAGAGAGGCATCCAGTGGGCAGCATGGGGCATACTGACAGGCAGGCAGGAAGGGCAGTGGGTGGGGCGGGGGGTTGGCGTGGCTGGTGGTCTGTTGGGCTGGCTGACATCTCTGTCTCCTCCTCTCTCCCGGCAGTTCATGGCATCAAGTGGACTTGCAGCAACGGGAACAGCAGCTCTGGCTTCTCAGTGGAGCAGCTGGTGCAACAGATTCTGGACAGCCACCAAACCAAGCCACCTCCCCGGACTCACAACTGTCTCTGCACGGGCACCCTGGGTAAGGGCTAGGGGGTGGGAAGGTGTTTGGTCTCAGGGGAGAACAGAAAGGCCATAAAAAGACAGTTTGTTATAAGGTAGACCAAAGGAGGTGGCTGAGGTCTTTTATTAGTAGGAGATTTATAGGGATTGTGGAGAGTGTCAGGGTTATTGGCTTATTATTTGTTGTTTACTGATAACAGTGTCAAGGCCATATCTGAAATGGCCCAGCTTTTCTATAAAGTCATGCTAATTAATCAAATAATTTCAACTGGATAATTTCATTAGGATGGAAAAGTATGTAGACCAGAATGTGATTTGATAAATTGAAAAACAGAATTATTCTGTGTAACCCACAATTGCATTTTTATTTCTGATGAGTTCAGGTAACAAGCTATTCAAAGCTTCCCATAAGCTTCACTTAAATTATATTGAACATAAAGGATAGTTTTATCACCATCTGAGGAGAAAATCCGTTTTCACAGACTCATAAATACACAAACAGATCATCCAGTGCTGACAATTTCACATAACTTCTGTGTCATCTATGTAATTTCTTTTGTCATTGCTCCTTCACAAGGAGGATTATTGCCCACTTCTTAAGTACATGTTCAACAATATGATCTCAATACATTTCTATTTACTCAGCTCCCCACCTCACCGCCACCCCCTCTCTCTGTCTGTTCCCATTACAGGTGCAGGGAGCAGTGTGCACCACAAATGCAACAGCGCCAAACACCGCATCATCTCGCCTAAGGTGGATCCCCGCTCAGGGGGCTACAGCAGCGCCCACTCTGAGGTACAAAACAATGACGTGTCGGAGGGGAAAACCGAGCACAGCACCCATGGTGGAGGCAAAAGCTCCGGGGGAGGAGGCGGAGGGGGCAGTGCCAGGGAGAAACGCAACGGCAAAGTCCACAAGCCGGTCCTCCTCCACCAGAACAGCACGGAGGTGTCATCCACCAACCAGGTGGAGGTCCCTGACACCACCCAGAACTCCCCCGTCTCTATCAGCAGTGGGCTCAACAGCGACCCAGACATGGCTGACAGCCCCGTGGTGACAGGGATGAGCCATGTGGCCTCTGTCATGTCTGGCCTGTCCCAGAGCGTCTTCATGTCTGAGGTCACTGGAGACCCTGTCTACAGCATGTCTCCTACCGGAGGTCCCAACACTCATCTGATGGGTGCAGATGCCACCTCACAGGGCTTGGTGCTGTCTGTGACCTCTGACAGTCACAAATTTGCCTTCCCAGGTGGAGGAGTGGGGGAAGCTGGGACAAATGCAGCAGGAGACAGTCTTTCTATGCTGTCTGCAGCTGGGGTGTCCGAGGAGCTGGTGCTCTCCAGCAGCCTGGATGCTGGATCGATCAAGATCCCAGAGACCAACATGAACTTTGACCCCGACTGCTTCCTGAACAACCCCAAGCAGGGCCAGACCTATGGGGGCAGTGCGATGAAGACAGAGGGCAACTCCTCCTCAGCGTCATCCTCCAACGGCAGCACCAACGGCAGTCTGCAGCGCTCCCCCACCATGTCAGACAACGGCTACGGCTTCAGCTCAGCTCTGGTAAAGAACATCAAGACGGAAGACACCTCCTTCGAGCAGCAGCTGGCCAAGGAGAGTGGCTACCAGGTGGGGGCAGTAGTAAACTGTGGCAGCGGAGTGCCTGTGTCAACTGGTGCTGGTCCAGCCCAGGGCAACCTCTCCCTGACCCCAGCAGGCTCCTTGCTGCCTTCAGGTGGGGGCCTAAGCCCCAGCACCACCTTGGAGCAGATGGATTTCAGTGCCATTGATGCCAAGCAGGACTATTCCTCCGGTGCTGCCACAGTGGGCTATGGTCAGGCCATGTCCAGCCCTCATTTACCCCACCAGAATCGTTCACCCAGCTTCTTCCTCCAGGATGCCTCTCAGACCGGCCAGGCCCAGCAGGGGAGGCCCAGCATGGGCCAGAAAACCCACATGATGGAGCACAACTCCCACGACGCTGGGGGCTATATGGGCCTGCAGGTGGTGAAGACAGACTCCCCTGGCAGCAACGGCCACCTACACCACCACCACCAGGCCCACCAGAGCCAGCATAGGGCCAACTGTAATGGAGGCTCACCCACAGAGGGGCCTGGACAGGCTGGCTCTCTCCAGCTGCTACAGTACCAGGGGGGCTTCCCCGGGCTGGGCACTGAGCATGAGGAGGTGGTGGGTCTGGAGCAGCCAGGCAGTGTGGGTTCAGCTCAGCCTGGAGCCACTGAAAATGGAGCAGACAGCCTACTGAAGCCTGGAGATCACATTCAGGCCTGTGGAGGGGGGAGCGGAGAGGGAGGGGGGACGGAGCACTACCTGCAGCAGGCCTCGGACAGTGGAGGGGGGACAGGAGGTGCAGGGGAAGGAGTGGGCATTCGTAATGGAAACAACAGCAGCGATGGCAGCAACCGCTCCCAGCAGCAGCAGCTGCAGCCTCTCCTCCAGGGTGCAGGCATGGTCCAGGGACTCTACAACACCGTAGGAACCCACCAGGGCCTGGGTGGAGGGGCCAGCAACGGAGGAGCAGGGGGTACAGGCATGGAGATCAGTCTGGATCACTTCGACATCTCCTTTGGGAACCAGTTCTCTGACCTCATCAACGACTTCATCTCAGTGGATGGCAGTGGGACCGCCATGTCAGCTGGAGGGGCCCTGTATGCCCACCAGCTGGTGACATCCCATGGATCAGACAGTCAGAACACGGGTGGTGGGGCCCCTCAGCAGGGCCAGGAGGATGGAGGGGCCAGGGGCTCTGGCTACACCCCCTCAGAGCTTTGCCTTCAACCCTGCTGCAGCCCCCAGTCTCTGAGCGGAGGGGCCGGGGCAGGGGGAACCACCGGAGAGGCAGGCTCCTTGTCCTACATGCATGTAGCAGAGGTGGTTTCTGCTGCTGTGGCCCAAGGGGCTCTAGGGATGCTCCAGGCCACTGGACGGCTCTTCATGGTCACTGACTATTCCCCCGAATGGTCCTACCCTGAGGTGAGTGTTCAGTGCTATTTCTCCTCAAAGTCTTTAATTTGAACTAATGAAAAGTGCAGTGCATTGCAGAATATTTAAATGGGCTGTCAGAATATTAAAATGTGTTGTCAGAAAGAGTTACTGGGTTTGCATTTATCTTTTACATTTTATGCATTAAACTGGCAATCTTATTCAGAGTAAATTACAAGTGTAACAGTAGAATAAATTTAAATTAATGTATCCCAAAAATTACGAGCAGCCAATAAAGACTGCAGGTGTCAGAGCAGTGGCATTCAGACAAGAAGTATCATCAATAATATAAAGTTGTAAAAATAAATTAGAACCAAGCAACAAAAAAAAAGGCAGGGGCAGGGAGAGGTGAATGAAGTCTTTCTTGAAGAGATTAATTTTCAAGGTAAGATAGGGGATTTTTTTTTGCAGTCTTTACTGTGGTGGGAGTTTCCATTGTTGGGGAGCCAGGAGAGTCCAAAGTGGAGTGATTACCAGCTCAGCACAGGGATCGTACGAAGCACTCAAGTAGTAGCAAGTAGTAGCAGAATGCATGGCATGAGCTGGAGTGTAGGGCTCAGCCAGGGCCTGCAGGGAAAGGGCTGCAACTCCCGTATTAGCCCGAGTTTTGCATTTGACAGGAGCAGGCACAGGGAGCCCGTAGAGGGAGTGCAGGAGGGGGATGGCATGTAAATGTTATGTAAATGGTGTGTGAAAAATTAGTGGGGTGTTCTTGGTGAGTTGCAGCAGCTGAAAATGCTTTTAATTGCACATTCTGGTCTTGTAGAATATTACTGTGTGGCCTGTGATATGACTTAAAACTGTTTAGGAAATTACACTACCTCATCAAAATCAAGCTTGCTGCTTTCCTATTATGTACAGTGCAGCCTCATCTCTATTAGCACGACTAGTACAGCGCCTGTTCACCCCGCTGCGGCACAGAGCACCGTTCGCTTGTGTATTCCAAGTTTATTCGTATTGAATGTGCCGCGTGTCCAAATTGCACCAAATCCGACATTGCACGTCCTTGGGTCCCCAGCAATACACCCGCCAAGTGTGAAGTAGATCTGACGAAAGGTTGGCCAGATATGCCAAGGACACACATACATACACACTCACACACACACACTCACAGACAGAGATTCCTTGCTTTATAGTATGATGTAGTCAATAGCAATATCCTCCTCTAACCCCTGGAGGGCAGCACAGTATTTTAACTTGGTGGTTGAGTGTTTTAGAGAAATGGGCAGAGGTGTGATATTGGT
The DNA here is from genome assembly GCA_900312565.1 of Beryx splendens. Classification (NCBI taxonomy): domain Eukaryota; kingdom Metazoa; phylum Chordata; class Actinopteri; order Beryciformes; family Berycidae; genus Beryx; species Beryx splendens. The sequence goes on along the minus strand of OMOV01089435.1, from coordinate 5,461 downwards.
TATCCACTTGATGGCAGTAGAGGTCAGTATAAGGATATGTGTGTTTTCGGCTTGGTGTCATTCTTAGCTGTGCACTCTAGATGGCAGGCAGCAACAAATTATCTAACGCCGTATACTCGAACCTGACTTGGCAGGTGTGGTATGAGTGTATTTCATCCATCTGCTCTGTTTTACAGGGTGGGGTGAAGGTGCTGATCACTGGGCCCTGGCAAGAGGCCAGCTCTAACTACAGCTGCCTGTTTGACCAGATCTCAGTCCCTGCCTCGCTCATCCAACCTGGGGTGCTGCGCTGCTACTGCCCTGGTAAGACAGTAGCATCCTCACTCACATCAAACAAGAGAGGGGACAGCAGATTTGACGGGAGGTTTTCACGATCACATCAACCACAAGCCACCACGGAGATGTTACTGGTTTAAATCAACATATTCAAGTTGACCGTTGACATTTCAGAATTTTTAACGACCTTGTTTTCTAGCAGCAAAGACAAGTATAGCAGTACTTTAAACTGAGTCACCTGAAGCTTTGAATGAGCCATGACAGTGACCCATCAGAAAAACAAGAAGATTCACAGAGTATAGTGTATAGTATAGTATTTGTCCATTTTGTACCAATGTGCACAAGCAATGCAAATATAAACAAGCAATATTTCCAAGTTTAAAACCCATGTTTAGCTGTCACATACTGTTAAGCCCTATATTAAGAGCCATGTCTATCAATTTGTCAGTCGAAAATGTCGTTTTTAATTAAATAAACAAAAGATATAGCAGTTGTCAGGCTGTTGTGGCACCACGGGAGGCACTGTTATCCTCACTTGCCCTTATTTGTTCACACTTACAGTAGTTGTGCAGGGAAGATTAAGCCAGTCATTACCAATAAAGAAATCTGAGTACACGATACCACCACTGTGTGTACTGTATATGCACTGAATTCCCATTCTCCTCTCCCTCCCCAGCTCATGACACAGGTCTGGTGACGCTGCAGGTGGCTGTCAGTAACCAGATCATCTCCAACTCGGTGGTGTTTGAGTACAAGGCCCGCGCTCTTCCTTCACTGCCCTCATCTCAGCACGACTGGCTCTCACTGGATGGTACGTCTCTCCTCTCCTCAGTTTTCTTCAGCTCTGGTCTTGTATGCTCTGTGCCATCTCTGTTCGCGCTCTCTTTGCTCCCTCCATCATTCTTTTTCTTCTCATTTTTCTCTGTCGTTCTTGCTCCGTCTCCAGTTGTCTCCTCTCCATCTTTTTTATCCCTCCCTCCAACTCCTCCGAATCTCCTGTGGCCTTGTTAATGTCTGCTGGATCATCATGCATTACAACTTGCTGTCTCTTGCTTTGTGTTGCTCTCTATTGTCATGACGTGCACGTCCATGTGCATTAGCTTCCTCTGGAGCCAAACAAGTGTAAGGGGAAATCATTGGAAGGTTATAGAAAAGAAATGCTGCTAAAAATAAAATGAGGCCTTTGAAGTTTTGAAGTTCGACATAGTAATAACCATCATCACCGTCATATATTCTTTAAGAGGAGATCTGGGATTTCACTCACACATTACATCTAGATTGCAGTGCTGAAATATTTCTGCTGCATTGTTGTGTTGGAATGAATTGTGTTACATCTTCTTTACCACAATGACAAGAACACCTGGAAGATAATGAGTTGCATCTAAAATCTCATATTGATGTAATTTTCTCATTCTTAAAAGATGCTGCTCTCTTCCAACAAGGCTGAATGTCACTGGAAACTTCTTGATTTTGATGCCGGTGCATGTGTGGGAGTTGTGTGGAAGGTATTTCAGAACCTTTGACTTCTCGATCAGCTTCTTTGGAAGGTACCTCTTGTTGGCTGGGGTTAGGGTTAGGTATTCACGCAGGGGTTAGGGTTAAGTATCAAGTGCATAAAAAGATGTCCAAGCAAGTATGCATACATGGCGCCCGGGTGGTGTAGCGGTCTATTCCATGTCCAGCAGCACATGGCCGCAGGTTCACGCCCCCGTGTTACCTCCGGCTTGGTCGGGCGTTCCTACAGACACAATTGACCGTGTCTGTGGGTGGGAAGCTGGATTAGGGTTTGTGTCCTGGTCGCTGCACTAGCGCCTCCTCTGGTCGGTCGGGGCACCTGTTCAGTGGGGGGACTGGGGGGAATAGCGTGTTCCTCTGCACGCGCTACGTCCTCCCGGTGAAACTCCTCGCTGTGAGGTGAAAAGAAGCGGCTGGTGACTCCGCATGCATCGGAGGAGACGTGCCAGTCTCGACCCTCCCCAGATCGGCAGAGGGGGTGGAGCAACGACCGGGACCGCTTAGGCAGGGGAAATTGGATGACCAAAATTGGGTGAAAAAGGGGGAAAAATCTGAAAAAAGAAAAGAAAAAGAAAAAAGGTATGCATACATATGGTCACACGTATGCACGCTCACACACACACACACACACACACACACATGCACACACACACACACACACACACACACACACACACACGTGGAGACACAATTTGTAGACACGTTGTATGATGTTGGTATGTCTCTGTGGCTGAGGAGATGAGAACCTCTGCTTTGAGCCTTGACACTGTTGTGTTACGATGTGTTCTGTTAGACATGTAGTGATTGATAACTACAGCCAACCAATTTCATTCTGCATTCTGTGTTGGAATATTGCATTACATTTGTATTACATTTGCATTTGTACTTGTTACATTTATCATTTTACATTTTAGGCATGCACTTGCCAAGAGTTCAATGAGTTCAACAACAGAGGAAACCTAAATTCATCTACCACCTACGTTACAATCAGTCAATAATAAAAAGGCCATTGTTGAAAACAGCGGTGCCCAGATATCAGAATAATAAGAGGGTTGCTGTATATCTGTGTTTTCTGCCCAAATTCCCCACTCCCCCACTCCACATGGAGATATCTGTTGGATAATACAGTGACAAACATGGACTTTGCATCCTGGTCATTTCCAAAGATTATGATTTATTGGTTTTAATGTGAGCCCCTTATGATTAAAATACCTTTTGTAGATGCAGGACTGCATGACATCTAATAATGAGTGCTGCAGGGCTGACAATATCTGTGTTTAAATTCAAGTCAAGCCTGTGAGTCAGATGATAGCTATGTGTTTACAGTAGCATGTGTGTGCACAAGCATTTCTGTGTGTATGTGTTGCCTTTGCATGTTTGTATGTGTGGTGCTGGGGGAGCATTGCTGCAGTGTTTGAGCATTGACAGGATAAAGTAGGGCATGGCGAGGCGCGGGCTGACGGGACAGCTGCATTGCAGACGGCCCTTGAGGGAGTGGGAGTGAGTAATCGGGAGCTGGCGGCTCCCACGCGCGGCAGAACCAGTGGATCCCTCCTCCATTCATACCCTACTGCCTCACTGGCCCATTCACAGAACCAGTTAAGGAGGAGCTGGCTGTCTCATACTCCACACAAAGCAGAGGGAAAACACAGCCCACCCTATTACCTTACTTACAGTAACCCCTTACCTGCCATCTCTATTTCACAGCTGCTTGTGGTCTCCGATTTTTAGCACGATAAAGGCATTTAGTGATCCAACAATTTCACTGAATGCATGTTTTTGGTCTGTTCACTTGCAAGGTTTTCTGGCTGAATTTCAACCTGTCTATGCTGATGCTTGTCACTCGTTCTAATGGAGGATATATGAGCAATATATGAGCATGCAGAGTGCCTTGAGAGAGCTGTGCAACCTGGAATTATTAGAGAAATGGATCCACAGCAGCCTATGTCTGACAGCTCATGTACGCAAGTGTTTGGAGTATCAGAAAAATAACACAAATATAATATAATGTCACATAACATTGAGGTTGTGTGATATATCCATAGAATGTCACATCAATAAGTGGTAAGCCTATGTGTGTGTGTGTTTGTGCTCCATTTCATTCCTGTAGAGAGGCATGAAGGGAACAAAAGGGGAACGATTTTCTCTCTATGAAATACTTCATTCGTGAAAATCAATATTTTACGAATTATACTTGTTAGTACAACAAATTAGTGTCCAAAATCAAGCAGCAAGTTATGGCAAAGGTTCAGCACCACCGCGCTCTGAACAGCGACTGTGGCGCTGAGCGCACTGTACCCATTATGCAAATTCAGGAGGGCTTTTTTAGGATTCCGTTTTTCTTTTTAAAGTAAATGTTTGAATGTTTGTTTACCCCCTGCAATCATAGAGGGAAATTCCAGTTCCACTGAGGAGTCCAGACAATACAGAACTTTTTCTTTTCTTCTTGTTTTTTCAGAAGTAGGGCAGAATGTATTCACTTGGGCTTGTGTGGTCATAGATTTAATGGTGCCACTGAGGCATAACAGAACACCAAAAAGTGTTGTACCTCTCACAGAATAATGAAGAGCCAATTGCTAACCTACCTCACAAACACTAGTGGGACAAGAAGGCGCCTGCCAGCCACCCAATGCGACATCTTGGCTGTTCAGGCTCGTGCTACTTAACCCCTTGCTCGCTCACCTAATTGACCTGTAGGGTAATGGCATTATGTGCCACATGCAATATTATGTCTCAACCCGCAGCGCAGCACTACAGCCTGTGAGTTTGTTCTCCCATGGAAGACTCGCTGTGCTATGATGTGCTAATGGCACAGCTGCCTGCCTGCCTTGATTTGTCATAATGCAGAGTGGGGGAAGGGGCGCTTTTTCTCTGCAGCACTGCAGGTACGGAGCCATGGGCAGGACAGAAAAGACAGAGGTAAAGCAATCGGAGCTGCAGCGCTCTCTTCACCCGCCCCAATGAGTGCCTGTGCTCGGATCCCACGGCCCCCCTCGCTAGCCGGGAGCGGTTCGCCGGGAAAGACCGAATTACAGCCCCGCATAGCGGCACACTGACTGTCAGTGTCGAAGGGAGCGTATAGATAGTGTTGAGCTGCCTTAAAACTACCCCGGCGTGACAAACGGCAGACCGTGCACACACAATGCAGGAGCGCAGGAGTGGGCGTGTTTGGGTAAACACGGTAAACTACCGCAAACAGGACAGGGTTCAATTTCAGGCGATAGACTGGTGAGGGGGAGGAGGAGGAGGGGGTCGTCTTCTGAAACGGCTGCACCGACTCTCCCCGGTGCTCACGTCCAGCAGGCGCACAATGAACCGAAGTAACAAACACACGGGGACGCGTCGAGTATTTACCCGAAAGAAAAAATGGGACCGAATCGACCGCCTTTAAGTTGAACAAAGCAGCCGCTTCAGCTCGGTGTTAAGACCACGGGGAATTACTTGACCGGAAAAAAAGTAAAGCGTAAACATTGTAGCAATAATTATAACAATAATAGGCTACTATTAATAACAATAACGAGAGGGGGCGCGAGCTTTTAAACGCACGACAACGGCTCGAGGAGGAGGGGGGGAACGGGAACTAGGGCGTCTGTTTACCGGCGGCACGTGCGCACGACGTCTCCTAGCAGCGGTATTTGTCATTTTACTGCAGGCTGGGAGAGCAGCGACT
>OMOV01089433.1:0-11778 GCA_900312565.1 Beryx splendens | reverse complement strand
GGTTGTGCTCGCCCTCTCTCTCTCTCTCTCTGTCTTCACCTCTCTCTCTCCTCCTTCTCTCTCTCTCTCTCTCTCTCTCTCTCTCTCTCTCTCTCTCTCTCTCTAGCCTGTTGTCTGTTCTCTTTTCTTTTTTCTTCTTCTTGTACCTCTCTTTTCCTCCTTACTCGAACACACGTAGGGACACATTTCACTTATCTTCCCCTAGGTGCCCTCTATTTGTGTTCGCTCAACATGTTTGCCAGTACGCGGATATATCGTTCCACCGGTCCTCTGTGCACCTGTTTCCACCTGTTGCCACCTGCTTCCACTCGCGAGTGTTGCTCAACTGTTGCGCCTATTCCAGGGTGTAACTTTGGAACCAATGCCCTGATTAACATTTCAAACAAACAAATTGTGCCCCGCAGCCATGAAGCTCATTTGAGTAATAAACTCCCAGTTCCAATAACGTTGAAAGACAATCTCGAGATGGGAGCGTGCACACGTGTCTCTACGTGTGTGCATTCTTGGGTGGGTGTGTTTGCGCGTGTGTGTGTGCGTGCGTCATTTTATCATGTATATTATGTAACATTTTCATGGAATTTCAGATTTACAGAGAAATAGCATTGAGAAATGGGGTGTGCGGTAGATCCAAACTCACGTCCACACATTACCTGCTGAACAATCTCTCTCTCTCTGTCTGCATGCCCAGGGTGAGAGAGGCAGCGATGACCAGCCTGGTGGATGTGACTATGGCGGTGGTCAGCAGCGCTCCAGAGCTCCTTTCCCCAGACCTGTGAGTAGGAATCTAAATCACTCTGACACTAGATCTAAAAACTCCTGGCTCTTTATAATCTGTGCCGTGCAGCTACAGAAACTCCCAGCTCTGAGTATCACTGCACGAGCGGTTGGCCATAAAACGACTTTTGTCAAACAGTCAGTGTCTGACTTGTAGTTTGTTCATTGCCTGGAATCTTTGGCCTCAGTTGGATATGTGAAAGTGTGGGCGCTTTAGCCTAAGCCAATCCAAACGTGGTTTTTATCACTATAATGGACGACCAGGATCAAGAGAAACTAGTCAGAAATCTATTTGGAAGCGATATCTGAAAAACAAAAAAATCCCATTAGGGCGGAATTCATGGCCACCTGTACCTCTGAGCTGATAGTTTGGTGTCCTGCGTCTAATAATTTATTATTGACCAAATAATAATGTCTTGTTAGTCAGTTCTCCACTCTGTCACCAGAAATGTATTCAGTATAAGCAGGTAAGTTGGTAAGTTTTAGTGGAAAGTCCCATTAGAGGCAGGGACGTTGCCATACCTCAAGGTTTAGCGAAGTGACGCCCCTAAAGGGAAATCTGATTATGTGAAATAGGATAATAGCACCTAGCGTCTTCATGCTTCCTCCTGACATCTTCTCTGTATCTGTAGGGTGAAGGGTATGATGTGCTGCCTGGCCCAGCAGGCTGCAGAGAAGATCGACCGCTACAGAGCCCACGCTGGCAGCGTCTTCCTGCGCCTCCTCCACAGCGCCGAGCCTGCAGTGCCTCACATCCCCCACCGAGAGGAGCTGCTGAGCATTTTCCCTGAGTGAGTCGCCCCTGCCCTTAACCTGCAGCAGAAACATCAGCCGTTCATGGTGTTCTGAGTCGGTTGACATGAATGGGAAAGCTTCAGCCGGAGCAGTAACTTGTAATATTTGTTGACCTCTGACGTTGCCGCTCTGCTCGCCGTGTCTTTCAGCGAGACGGCGACCACTCTGAACTGGAATGCTCCGTCCCAAGCCTTCCCCTATATCACCCAGTTGCTGAGGCTGCCTCAGTACCAGTACCACACCCTGCTGGGCCTCACTGTGTCTGTGGGAGGGATCACCGAGTCCACAGTAGGTCAACATCATAGAATCTGGGGTGTGACCCGTTGGGCGGCGTCCAATCAAAGCAGTATATGTATTATTTGACGCTTTACTTTCACCAGCAATTTTGAAGCATTTGTGGATGCCAAGTTGTCGGCGGTTTTACTCGCATTTCAAGGCCATAAACAAAAGTTCTCATAATGATGGAAATAAAAAAAATGGCACTTGAACAAGCACCTCAGAGGGACCACGCCTTGCATTTCATATGCTGCAGTAATCGATTTGTGTTTTGTAGTCTGAAGTATAATTGATTTTTGCATTTTATTGCCCTTCAGGATATTATTTCAGCTTTTTACAGCAATGAAATTTATGAAAAACAGCAGACTAAATTGTATTGCAGTGCAGAATAGACACACTAAAGGCCCATTCACATCTTGATAACTATAAAGATACTTACAGCTATAAAAAGATTTAAATCGTTATGAATATAATTTCTGTGCTCCCACTACAACTATATCTATAAAACATCCTGGCAGATCAGTTATTGATTGCCAATGGACAAAGAATGTGATACCATAACCAGTGTTCAGCCCAGATTTAATACAACTACTCAAAAAAAGAGTGAGGCAGCACATCCAAAATTGGGGGGGAAATGGCTGGGAACAATACATATCACATTTCACTTATTTATCGGGGCACACAAGAATTCCACTTCTCTGCCTCACGCAATGAGGCCCGGGTTATTTTGTAGGGGGACCATGTGGTGTTTATGTTTTCTGGTGTCCCAGCGGCAAATTCTGCTGTCAGTGCCGCGTTAGCAAAGACAACACTTGGTTCTTATTATTGAGAAGGAGCTGTGGGCCAGCAGGGGGAGCCATAGCTCCTGATGAGGTCTCCTCAGACCTCGGCACAATACCTTTACTCTCTCCAAGACTCCTGACTTTCACAGAATTCTTGAGATCACACAAATATCAGGTTGTGTTACTTTGGCTCATCTCCGCTTTGGCCCTGCTGGCGTTGTGCTGGCAACAGCCTCGGCTCCAAACAACGACCCGGGCTCGTCCAGAACAAATTGATACGACAGTTCCCTCGTGGTGTCGGCAGGCGAAAAGTTCCCATCAGAAGCCTCTCTGCGTTGCGGTGCTGAATGAGAGATTAAAAGCGTGTCTGCTACTTCCCACTCCTGACCCCCCCCACTCACCATCACCCCCATCGCTCCAGGAGGCTCAGCCAGGGGGCCCCCGAACTGGGGTTGACCCGGGCCGCTCTCCTCCTGCGGTGTGACTCAACCTGTGAAAGCCTATCCTCCTAAAGGGATCCTGCCCATTTCACAATGATTTGTGATAGTTGGGTTATTTTTAACCGTCACTGTTTGTGGATATAATAAAGAAAAATATGGTTGAAGCCTTTAATAGGAGCGGTGAGGTTATTAAAGCTGAACTCATCTGCCAGCGGAGGCTGTAAACATATTCCCTCGGAGGCGATCTGGCTCTCTTTCTGCTTTTACGTCCTGTTCTTTCTCTCCCAGCCTCTCTCTGCCACAGATAGACTCTCACAGACTGGAAGGATTGATATGTTTGTTCAAGGTTATGTGAGCCAAGCCCGTATCCATCCATGGGCCAAATTGACCATTCTCACACCACATGCACATATTCACATAAGCCAGAGAGAGAGAAAAAAAAGCATGTTGTTGATTCCTCTGTCCTGCCTTCCACTGCAACTGCCTTAGAGGCTGCACTGCCCCTCAAAGCCAAACGGCAGTAACTGTGCGAGTCCCGAGATTGAAAAAAAAAAAAGATGTGTTTATCTCCTGTGCTGAAGTGTTTAGTATGTTGTTTAATGGTATTTATGGGCAAAATTTGGTGATGTAATTTCTAAACCCCACCTTTGCCACTTAAAACACACAAATGTAGTTACTGCTGTTTGCCTTCGTCGGGCATTGTCGACGAGCAAACCTGCCAGGCGCAGAGGAAGCCGTCTAGATTTGTGTTGCAACATACCCGAGAGTGAGAGTTACATGTTTCCCTCATTATGCAAGGTTACAGTCTGCTGAGCTCATACATTTCACTGTTGTTCTTTCCAAGGCTCCTCCTGTTCAGACTCATTCAGTGCTACGCATTAAGCACAGATATCTAATTTTGTTATTACAGTCAAACACTGTCAAGATATGACATTTCTATGGCCTGTGCTACTTTTATCAGTTCAGTCAACGTGTGTCCATGTCAGGATTGCATTTAGTTTTGTTTTGTGTTTTTTTTTGCTGACGTATGAAATCTAAATTTTGCATTCTCACTGCTAGTTATGAGTATGTTTCTCTATATGGCAGCTTTATTGTATAGGAAATTGTGAAAAATAAAGCAAATCTATAAGTAAGTATAAGTAATCTGTAAATACTGTGCTATGCTGTGTAGGTAGTATCCTCTCGTCTTACTTAGTAACGAGAGTGATTGTGATAGACGGTATCTGTGTTTCTGTGCCCACTTGTCTAACCTCCAGGCTGCTGCTGCTGCTGCTGCTGCTCAGTAACTGTTGCACTCTGCCGTTCCTCTCCAGGTGCATTTTTCTTCCCAGTCGCTGTTCAGCCATATGAAAGGGATCCAGCACAACAGTGCTGCCCTGGGACAGTTTGGAGACACACTGCTGAGCATCTTCAGAGACCATCTCCGCAATGACAGGTACACACGCGCACACGCACACGCACACACACGCACACGCACACACACACACACAGACACACACACGCGCGCACATTTAGTATTTTATGTTGGCCTGTTTACAGTGTTTACACAAGCATACTTGCTTTCCACCACAGAATGCCCACAGCAAAGTGTGAAGAATCTGTAATTTATGATTGTTAACAGTAGCTTTGAAAAACTCTTAGCCTTCCTGGGCCTGCCAGATATATTATTTCCTTTTTCCATCGGGGCTCCCAGACTTGGGAGCGACCTGTTTGAGGATCCTAGGCGGGATAGTCACTATCGTCTTTTCAATCACTTCTTAAAACTCATTTGTAGACTTGCTTTTGTGTAATGACCTTTGTCAACTGTTCTTTACTTCCCTTTTACATGTTAGTTTAATGTTTTGCTCTGCTTCTGTTTCTTGCTTTGCCTGCATCTGCCTCTACTCTTTAGTTACGTACTCTTTAGTTTTACTGTCGATGCTATCGTTTTGTTTTATTGACTGTTTTGTGAAGCAGTGGAACTGTGTTTGACAAGTGCTATACAAACAAAGGTTATTATTATGGTTATTATATGATTTATTCGTTCTCTTTTGCTGTCAGTAGTTGGTGGGGAGAGTCAAATATGCTTGCGCTGACTTTCCAAACCCGCTGACGAGCCAGCAGAAACACGCTGCACATACTGTGTTCATAACAGAAGACATCCTCTCTATGAGTTAAGTGGCACTGCAACGTTCTCCTCCTCTTCTCTTTAGGGTGTCTGTTCCTTTCCTCAAGATGCTGGATCAGTTGCTCGCCAACAGCTGCTTTGAAATCTTCACCACAGAGGAGAAGTGAGTGTAACAGAATACGGTTCTGCTGCGCTGCCTTTGTGTCTACCAAAACAAAACAAAAAAACAAACAAACAGGGAAATATCTCATAGAGCTTAATTTTTTTCTGTCTTTGTACTCTTAAGTCACCCGTTCTGCGTGGACCTGCTGGCTCTTTGCAAGGAGATCAGGAAGTCCAGGGATATTTCGAAGCTGCGGTCCTGTATAGCCGTGTGAGTCTCGCCGCCATTGACAAACATCCACATTAGCAGACTGGATTTAGACGGAAAGGGCCACACGTGTTGACCCTGCTGTTTGCTGTCCCCCAGCTTCTGCGGGCTGATCCAGTTTCAGGGCGAGGTGAGGGCGAAAGTTCTGTCCCAGCTGCTGATGCTGCTCTGCCACTCCTTCCCCGTGGTAAGTCCGACGTCCTCAGACAGAAACACTCGTCCGTCCTCCCTCCCTCGACGATTCCGCTGTCACACTGTCACATTGACATTTTTGAGGAAAATTCTGGTGAAGTTTGTCTTAGACAGATCAATCAAGGGTCACCTGCCACACTGGCCAGTAACTTTTTGAGACGATAACATTTGAACAGTTTTTGGTCTTTGCCTGCTCTCAAACTTCCACTTTACGACTCCAAATCACGACAAAACAGTGGCTGTGTATCAGACTGGCTCCTGATTGGCTGCCTGTTACTGTGGAGAACATTTCGGCGGAAAAGGCTCTGGAGGCCCTTCCTGTGAATCAGACAACTCTTTTAACTTTTCATCTCCTCGTCCTTCCCGTCATCCGCAGATCAGAAAGACCACAGCCAGCCACATGTACGAGATGCTGCTGACCTACGACGACGTCATTGATCCGGAGGTGTTGGATGATGTCATGACCCTGCTGAGTGATGCTAATTGGTCAGTGGTCACATTGGTGTTTATTTTGTCTGTTAGTATCTATTTTTAAATGTTTTTTGTATGTACCGTATGTAAGATGTCCCCCCTCACATTGTCACGCCGGGTTTTCGCTCCAGGGAGAGTGACATTGCCACGGTACGGACCCACAGGAATCAGCTCTGTGATTGGTTGGGAGTCCCCAGGCCTCAGGTGGTCGCCAAGGTAATTGTTTAACCAGAATGCTTTATTTGATCGTGAGCTATAAATGACATGAGTGTGTTGAGGTTATATGAGGCCCTAAGCTAGTCGTGGTGCATTCAAATACAAAGGTTTGTGATGTCTCTTATTTTATTAATTATCGGACGCAGCACGCAGGCAGTTGCCTCTCTTTGCCAAATCCTGAGTCCTGATTCCCTTTTCCAGAGAATTAGTGCTTAACGAGGACTTTGCAGAGAACAGGTTTCTTTGAGCGATATGGTCTCTAAGCTATTTGAAGAGGAAGAGCTTGATCGGATTTATGTATACAAATATAAATAGCAAATGTCGTATGCTACTTTAATCTCCTTGTCGCATTCAGTTAACCTCAGTCGCTCTGTTTAATCAACAGAACCCTGTCCAGTAAGCATGCGGTTCCTGATCAACTGGGCCTGTGAAACCCAGCAGCAGGCGACCCAGCAGGACGACATCCTGAGAGAAAACAGGAGCGGACCGCGAGCGCACCTCTTCTGAAGCTGTCCCGTATCAGTGGGTCTGTCCATCTGCCTGACTACAACACATGGAACACTGAAATTTTGAAACAAATCACAATGAAATCATTTGTCATGACAATAAATGCACAAAAAACATGTTATTTCCCGTTTTATTATTGCGACTTCTGAACACTTCGTCTTTCAGACGACTGTAAAAACTTATTTCATTGCATTGTCCTGTGCGAGACTTTTTTTTTCAAGCGTCCCATTCGGGTCACGGTCTTATGAAACAATGGAAGTGGTATCGGTAGAGCTGTTTACCCCTGTAGCTGGATGTAACCAGCACCTGGAACAACACAGATAGGTGAAACTGAAACTATAGTCTGCGTACACTCCAGGGAAACAGTTGCCATTTAGCCGTTTTGGCACACCTATGGAATGTCACTGGGGCCCTGCCTCCCCTTGGGTCCCATGCAGACCTACTTTCTCTGCATCAGTGGAGGTGCCAGAGGCTGGAGGAGTCCCAGGGCTGATAGCGGAGCCTCCCTGGTAGCCTGCAGAACAGGGGCTGTTGTGTCACCGTCCGTCCGTCCAGGCTTTCTCATTAGAGCCTGATAGGGGCCACATTGTCTCAGCCAGCTCCCCGTCTGACGCTAACAAAGATGCAATTGTTGCCTGATTTTAGACCTAGGTGGGGTCGGGTTGTTAACCATACATTGCAGAAACCCCTCGGGCGAAGTCATCGTTGCTATATTGCATTACATTTTTCTATAATGCGATTAATCCAACGACATTTTGCTTTTCCCATGGAAACGGAGGTATATTTGGGGGACTTTCCAGTGTGGAAAGTGCAGCGTGTTAAATGCGCACACACACAGAAAAGAAGGTATTTTTATCAGACGGGTTTGGCTTTTGTATATTTTATCAGCACTTGTAACCGCATGTGCTGCCAGGACATTGATAGCGTCTGGCCGTTATCGTCACAGTTCCTTATTTTTCCCAGTTAAGAGTCTATGAAGTCCTTTTCATCATGAAGCCGTTACAGATTTTTACCATTTCAAATTTCTTATCCGCCATTCTAAAATTCATCAGTATCACTATGGCACCTCTGCACCGCGTTGTCTCACAATCCTACAGGGATCCTAAACTCGGCTGCCTAATTTCCCCAAAGTTTAATCTCACCTTAATGTGACAACGTAATTGGGAGAGCAGGGTCAGGAAGGGGGACACCGCCAGCACAGCAGCCAGCTACCCTCTGGATCCGCTTTTCACAGTATCTTTATTGCATCAGTTGCACATGTTCCTGCATCACCAAAAATAGCTTTGGTGTTAAGTTGGCTGATGAAGCAACCATTATGGAGGTTACGACGCTGGGTGAAGCCCTTGAATTCAAGGATTCATAGTAACCGGGATGAATGGACACGTCATGATCACATTGTTTCTCGTCAATTCGCCGGTCATGCTCCTATCTCGCCCAGTAACTGCGGCGCTAGCGCCTCTGTCCACCCTTCGGGGAAGTGAAGTGGGTTCGCTTGCCTCCTACCACAGTCATTCACCAGACCACATTCACTTCATCCTCCACGGCTGCTGTTCAGTTTGTCCGGGGTCGTTCAATACTGCCGCAGCTCTATAATTCGACTTTAATTAATTCCCAGCTAGATGGAAATTCCTGTTGTTGTTAATGAAAGAAATGGTGTGTTTCCCTCAAGGCGGATTGATGGTAAAGCGAGCGGCTTTGCTACAGTGCTCAGGGTAGAGAGGAATGCTAATAATTCTAAAAGGCTTACAGTTCGCCGGCAGTAGCCATGGCAATGCCTCACATACAATGGTGGCCTTTTAGAGGAGTGGAGCGGGGAGGGGGCTTCTCCCTCATTGACTCAGTTTGGTGTGATATTAGGAAAGACCTTGCACTTTCCACTGTTCTGCTTATTACAGTATGGGATTAAGTGGTGCCCATAGCAATTTGCCCGACTTAACCATTACGGAGTGGACAGAGTAATAGTGTTTTGATGAAGTCAAACCTGTTCATTACAGAACATGAACGGAAAACAAAATGGTTACGGGAGTTTCGTTGGTTCCCTCAGAGACACTCCGTGTGCCTGCATCAGCTCAGGTAGTCTGGTAATGTGTTTGCTGCATGAATAGCGTTTTATGTCTTCATATCACATTTTCGAAATTGGATTGGATCTGCGAATCAGAATCCGTTTTATCCCCAAATACAATAAATACATACAGATGGCAGCGTTTCCTTAACGTATGTTCGGGAACATCCAGAGCTTATGATTTTGATTATAGTTCCCTTTTATTTCCCTCGTACATCATCTCATCGGGCGTGTAGGCGGACAATACGAGTGCTTGTGTGGCTCGTAACGTAAACGGGGTCAGGCTCCGTTGGGAGACTTGTCGCTATATTTATTCAGAGAAAACTTGTGTTTCTAATTCCCCTCATGATGCACTGATTGTTATCAGCGTCACAGAAGCATCCATAATCAAAGTCATTTCCCCCTCACGATCAATGGCTCAACTGTGGCGGACTCGGAGGCAGATGTTACCCTTGTTTTGCCCTCAAGATAACCTTTGTTTATTCATTCAGTTTCTCTACCTTTAATACTTTTCAGGGGTTAACACAGAAGCTCTCTTGTTACTGCAACAGCTGGTATCGCAACCGACAAATCTGGGAATTATTGGCAATAATTATGGGAATTATCAATGGAGTTGTGTATTTGACCAATCAGATTCCTTGGCTGAAACTGCCGCGGTGTAATTTAGGTTAAACTGTACTATCAAAGTGCCGTTGGGACATTAAGGCCGTTAAGAGCCGTCGCAAAACTGCTCCCGATCCTGGTGAAACTGTCGTTGAGCTTGACTGTGTGTAAGAGTGACGATGCTTTCACTCTGTTTTCAGTGTGGCCTGGCCCTAAGCTGGAGCTGCTGTCCGCCAAGGGGAGTTTATTATTCCCAGGTGTTATTCCTGCTGGGCCTTCCTGTGTATGCCCTCCCAACACCTGGTGCAGGAGAAACAACCTCCTCCAGCTCATTAGTGGAGCTCAGGCTCTAATTGCCCTGAATTTATGGAGTGGAGGGGCTGTGGGGTAGCAATTAAGAGTGCGTTGGCTTGAGTTCAGCACTCCTCCGTGCCCTCCAAATGGAGCCCAGATATTTCACTATAATGCCCCCTTTCAGGGTCGACTTGACTTGTCATTTTGTGCGATAGCACTTCTCACTTTTTCAGTTCTAGCCTGTGAATTGAATGGGAGTTATCCACACAACATGACACGCCCCTGTAAACAGAAACGCTGACATCAACATAAACACAGTGCCAGCGGTTTCTACACTTGGAGGTTAAAGATGAAGAAAGAGGAAGGAACTGTTGACAGATGTTCAGTCAAAAAGTCAGCGCGTGAACTCTCGTTGATTGCTGCCTTGTATTGGCTAATTTGACTTCGCTCATCTTTGAATGTTGGTGTGTGCGTGCGTGGGTGCGTGCGTGCGTGTGTGCGTGTGTGTGTGTGTGTGTGTGTGTGTGCAGTTGAGGCTCTGCCATCCCTGTATGTAATGTTTGTTAAGACAGCAGCACTCACTGTACTGTATGTGCTCAGACATGCCGCGCACCACAATCAAAGGCTCATCGGTCTGTAGTGACTTCATACGAGCATCGCGTCAGGCACTCAAAGCGAGCTTTGTGCTGAAAATAAAGTGGAAAGGAAAAACAGCATATGCTGTAGGTTATGGCTTGAACATTATGGATCCTGAATAAGACTAGGAAATTGCAGAAGCAAAGGTTTAGGTAGAAATGACTGAATATGATAATTATATGACTGATAGAAATAGCAGAGATACGATAATTACATGATTGATAGAAATAGCAGAGATGCTATAATTATGAATATGACAGCTGATGCGGTCTCCCTCCAGGAAACCACGGCCTTTATAAGTTTCCAACAAGCCATAATCAGCAGTATACGAGAGATGCGCTCTCTGCCTAGGAAATTACCACGTTGTTGTTTGGAATTATAGTCATTTGGAAATGGAGGCAGCTGGCTAACTTTGGGAATGTGGGTTAATTGCTAAGCTGTGTGCTTTTTACAGACCACAGGTTAATGGGCAGTGTGTTTTTATATCAGGAGCGCATGCAGACGCTTATAGATTATTTGGTTAATTGAATGAAGAGGGCATATTCTGGTGCTGACCTGTGTCAAGCCTTAGTGTTTGTTTCCATTTTGTTTTTGTTTTTGTTTTTGGGGTCTGAGGGTCTTAACTCAATACGTCAAGTCGCCTCTGTCTAGGAAATGTGATTTCTGACCTGAAAGACTGCGTGACTCTGAACGGGCTGAGATCTATTAAACGGTTTCCTTGGCTTGTGTTGTCTGAAGACCGACTGGCCTTGTTAAGAGAGGAGACAGCCTCCAATTAGCTTTCCTTCCTTATCGCTCCTGTCCTGGAGGAGGCTGACCGCCAGTATCAGCTCCAGCACCTCCCAGATTCCTCCTCACATGGAGGGTCTCACTTTCACCGTGGCTTTGTGTAGCCTTAGCATTTGTGTGTGTATGCGCTCACAATGCACTGGCATGTCCTGGGTGTGTGCGCGTGCGTGCTCTCTGTCTAACCTGTGAACAGTGAAGGACAGATGCTTGTGTGTTATCTTTGCGTCGGGGCACAGGGGAGAGGGGGGTTGTCGGCCAGCTGGTCTGTTTGGGTTAAAACGATATCATGAGGCCTGCTGAGAGTCGTGGCCTTCTGGGAAATGTCTTCCTTTGTACTGTATCTGTCTGATGAAAATAGGAGAGGGCTGCTTAGAATGAGACACTACTTAGCATCACTTGGGCTTGTCAAGGTCTTGCTATAAGATAAGATTTCTTTCTCTTTCACAGTAACCTAGTTAGGAATA
>OMOV01089429.1:6362-27541 GCA_900312565.1 Beryx splendens | reverse complement strand
TTGCGGACAAGGACAGTGGGGCGCATTGCCATTGCACTTTGACTCCTACTGTGACAAGCCTGCCTGTTAGCTTGTACACTTCTTGCCATGCTCCTTACACCTTTCTCATCAATTCAATGGCAAATAATGGTGGGGTGAAACAATGGTGTGTTTTCACCAACAGGGCTGCCTGTGACGGGATGTTGTGTTGTTTGTTGCACCATTCTCAGTAAACCATGTTTCAGCGGCTAGAACCAACATGCCTGGCACCAACAAACATACTATATGTACTTCGAAGAGCTTCAGCAACCTCTCTATTCAACAAAGATGCATTAAGTGTTGATTGATTGATTTGATTAGAATTCATCATCATGGATATTCAGAAAGGATCACAATTAAAATCAGTTTAGGCTGCCTTGCCTATCACTGCACATGAAGCCAGTCCTGGAGCTGAATCTAAAGGTGACAAGGGTTGAAATAAGCCCCCAATTAGTGGCCTACATAGTTTCACTTTCTAGCTATCTGTCTCTGTCGCTCTCCGTCTCTGTCTCTCCCTCTCATACCCTCTCTCTCTGTCTCTCTCTCTCTGATGCAAACTGTGAAACCCTCTCTATGGCCTACAATACCTAATAAATAAATAAATAAATAGGCCTAATGGGTTTGGAATTTGTAAATCATATTACCTTTGATAAAACCGATTTATATCAGATTTTTTTCCTGACGCTGTATGTTTGGTCAAATAGATTGTCAGGTGGTTAATTAGCTGGCATAATGTTTCAGCAGTAGTTTAGTTTAGGGCCAAGGCCTCTAAAGATGCAAATCCAACTGAAATATTTCTGACACTTCATTTATTTTGAGTGACTTAGTAAACAGTGATGGGAAATTTTGTAGGCTAAAATGTCATGATGAAAAGTAGTGTGATGCCGAGCAATGCCGAGCATAATTTCCAATAGTTTCCAAGTTAATTTACTTTGCACTTAAAGGATCATTCCTGTTACTTTCATGTGATGTTCAGATGGCTCTTTGGCCTGGGATTAGTCTAAAAACCAAGTGAAGCTGGTAGTACCTACACAAACATCAGCAAATTTTGGGCTAAATCATCTTCATTTAACATAAAATAACATGTTGCTTTAAGATGATTCATGGTGATTTGACCAAGAATGTAACATGTCATGGTTGCCCCTATGACTCCTATTCATTTAACGTTGTTAATTTTTGCTTATGTTTGTGTGGCTACTAGAACACAACCAATCCACACAGTATCAATCTCTTAGACCTCTCTTAGGGCAAAGAACCATCTGAACTTAACATTAGAACAATAAGAGTTATCCTTGAAGATGCATAAGGCTGGGTATTTTTCCCTAAAATAAAGTATAATTAATAAGCAAAACCGTTCATTTAAGTGGAAAATTGGTGAGTTCCTCAATTTTGGACATAATCTATTGTAAAAAACAAAATACTGAATTGCTTTTGGAAACCTTTAGTGCTGCAAGTAAAAATGACTTCAGGGCAATCACAGTGGTAATATAATCCTTCCTCCTCCTGTGGACTGAGTACTTTGTTTTTTCCTCTTTCCGTTAGAATGCCAAGTTCCAGGTGCCGACCTGGAGATCAACCCCACGCTGGAGTCACTGTGCCTCAGTATGACAGAGCATGCCTTAGGGGGTGAGTGTCCTCAGCAGCCCAACACTAAATAGGCTAACGCCCCTCAGGCAAACCTCACAGAACTACAGACTGCACAACAACACATTCAGATTTGTAATGTGTTGGTGTAATAAACAGATTTTAAGTCACTATAACACTTCTACATAAGCTTGGTTAAAGAATTATAAACATCTAAGTATCTAATGAGCATGTGAGATGATGACCTCAGTAACACTTCTCATTTCAATGTGATTTTTTTTAATTAAAAAAATTTTTTTTTTGCAGCTGTGGTGATCTTTAATGATCTACTTGGCCTGAAAACGTCGGTTTTATGTATCTTGAGGCTATATTTATTTAAAATTGTGTCTTCATTACTTTTGCCCCACAGTGTTTATGTTCCTATTGTGGCAGCATTGCACCCAGACAGTGAGAGAAAGTCACTGCATTTTCAACGAGCGATGCGCAACACAAACACTGACAATAGTAAAACAATACAAAATTGTTTGCACATACACAAGTTCCCCATCCGAACAGAGATATAAAGACAAGAGAGTCTATTGATTTATTTTTAATTCATGTTTGATTACTTATATTCTACTAGTACTAGTTATTAATAATATATCATCTATTAATAATACTGTATTATTAGTCTGGTCACACTCAGGTTCCCCTTACAGACCGAAAGAGAGAGGCCGAGAGAGAACAGGGATTAGACACAATTGGTTAGTCAATCCAATGTAGAATTTCTTCTCTACAAGGTGAGGGCGTAGAAAACCAATCGAAGCCACTTCTGTGCATCCACACCTGTTACCTGTATCCTAGTGTAATTGGATGACGAAATTTGCATCAAAGTGTCAAGTGAATCTGGGGCCTCAGTGGCTCTGTGCCATCTGTGTGCCCAGGCTTTCCCTAGCGCTCTCTTAGAATGGCGTCGCTGTTCCATGCATTTTTGATGAACGGCGCACCGGAGGGTGAAATGTGGACGGTGCAGTACATGTGATGATTATAAATAATATTTCTCTCCAATCTCCCCCCCCTCAGATGGAATAGACCGAACATCAACAATATGAAAAGCAGTGGAAAGAAGCAAGACAAACACACTTCACTTCAGTTGAGGCCTGTTCAGTTCCTCATCGCCCAGCACAAAGATATATGCTTAAGAAAACCAGGCAAAGCGGTCACTACAAAATGACAAAAACTGTGTATATGTTCTCTGATATTTTTGTACTTTATTATATACAACTAAGTTTATTATAAATGGAATACAGATGATTATTATATTGCAGGAGAGAGAAAAGGTTAATTGTGCAAACTGCTCCATGTCGTCTGCAGGACTGTGACATGATGTGCAGAGGCTCAGTTTGCCGCGGTGTGAGAGGAAACTGGTTGATTGGTGCTGTCTTAAAGGGGCTCTGCCCTAAGAGTTTATCTTCTTTTCCTCCTGCCTTGGAGCAAGGCTTCTTTCCAGAACACACTGACAGCCACAGCTCCTGCCCCATATAACGTGTCGATTCAAAAGTTTCCCAACCAGGAGTAAGGCACTTTTACCCTCCACACACACACACATGCATAATTAATCTTAGAAATTGGCCACTAAGCTGTAATTGACACACCGCTGCACTCACTCAGAGGCTCAGCTTGTAGCCGGGGCTTGATCCACAAAACACAACCACACTTCCCTAGCCACACCCCTTGTTCTGTAACCAGTGCTAGCGAGGGCTTGTGTTGGTTGAAGCTTAGAAGTCTTTCCTTAGTTCTTCATGTCCTCGCTTTCTGCCCCCACTCCCAAACACATTAGAATGAGAATGTCTTCTTTTTTCATTTGTGACAGAGGCAGGAAGCGAGGACCAAAAGTATTTAGGAGCAGCTTGTAATTCAACCACAGGCATACCCTTTGTCTTGGTTATTTTCCCTCAAACACAAAGTCACATTAGAAATGACTGTCCGAATCTCAAAACTTCTACAAAGCCAAAGAGAAGGGCTGTGTGATTGTTAATTTGAGAAAGATATTTGTAGAGAGATGCAACAGAATGGTATAATTTTTTTCTTTTTCTTTTTTGAAACAATAGCAGTTTGAAGAATTTATGCCAGCTGCAATTTGTCTCTGTTGATATTTTATGCCCTAGTACATAAATGATGATGAATCTCATTTTGCGCCGAGGAATCCCCACAGGGTTGAATAAGGGCTGGTGAGGTTTGTACTAAGAGCTGATTTGATATCGAATTGATATAAGCGGGGAGGGTAGAGTGTTTTCAATTTACACTTTAATGCTGGGTGAGGAAACTTAATGAAACCCATCTCAACCCTCCGGCCCTCTTATGATTGGCTGTGGAAAATGAAGCTCGATCTTGTAATGAAAGCTCCAGTACCCACCTCCTCACCCTCACACTGCCCTCTCCTCAAAATGGCCAGTGTGGTGATTTGATGAATCATACTTTTCAAGGTGCTTGAAGATGTCCATTTTTTTTTCTCCATTTGTGTCTCAACATGTTTCAGTCTAAAAAAAACAAAAACAAAAAACCCTAACATTATCATGTGGTATCAGTGTTGAAACAAAAACTGTCTTATACAGCCTCTGTCTTTGAATGTGGCAGAGCGGAGGTGCATGTGTGTGTAATATGGTCTTAACTTTTGGATCACCTTTGGTTGCATCGTAAGGCAGGGATAACCATTCACATTTTATTTCTGCAGAGCCATAGGAGGTCTGTCTAGTAAACATGGTTATTTACAGATATCTTTTCCAATTGTATTTTTTACTCTCCCTTGATATTGATAACTTATGCTTTCTTTTCTATAATTGCATGTTTTGCCACACTAATTCAGCACTGTTGTAGATAGAGGACAGAATAGTCATGGTGGTTGATGGTGCCCAGTGTCACCAAAAGCTAGAGAGCAGAGATGTTGCAACTAATGTTCTATGTTGATACCGCCTAAATGTCACTGTTTACATCTCTCTGGGATAATGCCCATTTCATGTTATGTGATGTCATGAATTTTCCATTGTCTCACTATGTAACACATTAAAGTACTGAAGCCTTCTCGCAAATGAGCTGGCTGGGTAGAGCTTGACAACAGATGCCTTCTACCCCTCTTGGTAGATATATCTCAAGTGATACTTGTGTGAGGCATGTACCGCCTGCCTTTCTGGTTGTGGAGTGACAAGAGAGAATAGTTTTCCTGGCCTTGTGATTAAACTGTTAGTCGTCACGTGCTGATGAACTGTTCATGTGGTGCCTGAAACGCACAGCTCCAGCTTCCTCTATCTGTTGATTTGGATAATGGTCCTGAATAGTATTGTAGTCATGGATTTTTTCAGAGCAGGCTCTTGGATAGATCTGACTTAGTGAATGCATCAGATTCATGCCCGCAAAGAGTTCAATGGGTTAATGATGTTGACAACTTTAAGATTCAGTTATCTTATTTTAAACTATTAACTATACTGTATATTGATACTCTTATGTTTTATGGCTCAGATTATCCTTTTCATAACCTCTCTGTGCAGTTCGAGACCTCCTACACATACTATAGTGCAG
The DNA here is from genome assembly GCA_900312565.1 of Beryx splendens. Lineage (NCBI taxonomy): Eukaryota > Metazoa > Chordata > Actinopteri > Beryciformes > Berycidae > Beryx > Beryx splendens. The sequence goes on along the minus strand of OMOV01089429.1, from coordinate 22,384 downwards.
ATAGAAAGTGACATGGCACACGACGCAGCAGATTTCTGCAGGTGCCTGTGCGTAATGGAGATGCAGCAGGGGATGACAACGCTTATCTGAGCCATAACTGATGTGATGTGTGTGTAACTGAACACTAATAACAGGCCAAGGAATATGTTTACTCCATGTTTACATTCCAGTGATGCGCGAAATGGGTTAGAAAATGCACTTCATAAGTTCAGCCTTGGGTATATTTTCACACACCAAGCAGCCACTATGAGGTACAAAGCCTATGTCATATGAAGACTCCTACCAAGTGGTCCGTCAGATATTGTCAATGTCCCTGCCTGGCTTATAATGAATAAAGCAGTCAGTTGTAGGCTTTATTGCATCTTTGTCTTGTACAATTTATATTTAATTCTAATGACTCCCCAGACATTTTCTAATATTTTATGAATGAACATTTTGCATCCCATGCTTACACACTCTACTTTTTTACTGTCACTCGTATGTTTGAATGGTCTGAACTGCAGCATTCATCGGATTGACAGTCCAAATAAAGGAGTTCAGTTCTTTTGCTACTTGACTCATGGCTTGTCATTCTGTCTGTTTACTTACTCACATTTTTCACAGTCTATGCATAAATCACGCCTTTTACCTGCAGAGGAATGTTAGTGGTATGCATTTTCACAGTTGTAAAGAAAGTCCATTCCCCTCCACACACACAATCCTAACATCTATAAAAGCCCGAGGCAAACTTGCTTACTTACTTATTTTTACCCCTTTTTTTTGTCTTTTAACCAGGTTATTGGAATTTCGCTCATATATACAGTATAGATGCATGTAGACCTCTAGACCACTTTGCCTGAACAAAAAATTCACTTCCGGGTTGCATGGTTGTAGGAGTTCATTTATCAAGCTAACGTTAGCTAGCCGCCTTTCTCTTAACGTTATTAGTTTGGCTAAAGAGAGTAAAAAGAAGCTCATTCAGCAGGTAATTTTTATATTAACTGCTTAGGTATGTTGGGAATGCGTGTCATATGTGATAAAGCCAGCGATCCAGATATATAAATATAAATATCGTTAGACCTTTCAGAGTGAAAAGTGTCTAGCAAGTTAGCAGCTAGCTAGCCAGCTAGCCTACTGAACAAAACAGCTGCCTCGCTAAAGACGTTAGCCTCTTGGTACTAACTTACTTGATGTGTTTCTGTTAGGGGGCACGGATTTACCTGGAAGCATCTGAAATCTTGCAACTGTTAAGTTCAAGTTGCACTGGAAAAGTTACCATATTCAAGTGCTGCCTAGTGTAACGTTAACTCAACCCATCCACTGTTTGTCCGTTTCTGCAGTTTTGATGGGAGAGAGCAGAGCGTCGGGGTCTGATCACTGATCTTAGTTGTTAAGTGTTCACGCAGATCAGTGAGTAACGTTACTTTGTCAGTCGGAGGGTGAAAGGTTGAGACTTGAACAGCCGAATTACAGGAAAGCTAACAGCGACCTGAAGTTATACCGTACTTTTTAAGATCCCAATTCTAATTGCTACCGCTAACGTTAGGTGACGGTACCTGTCAAGTCTTCTCGAGTTTGCCACGGACGGTCAATTAACGTTAGACGTTTCAGATCCAGGACAGGCAATCCCAGCGAAACGCATCCCAGCGATTGTTTCTCATGTTAGGAAGTGGCTCATTAGTCTTGTGCTGCTGCTGGCCAGCCGGTTGACAGTTGTGTTTGTAATAAATAAGTTATACCAAGCGAAGTAGATGGCTAGAGCTCGTCAAAGATGCTAGTGCAAGCTAAGCTAACATGCTAGCCAGGATAAGTTGGCAACACGGACAGCTTTCTCCCAGATCTAGAGGCCACAGAACTAAGACTAATGTTTGTTTCATCAAACTGTAGGCCTGTGGCTGCCTGTGCCAGCTGCTTTATGTCGGTCTAATAATTTAATATGCCTTGAATTTAAGCTATACCTATGCATGATCACACTTCATCTTACAGACACTGATTATCACTTTAATCTTAACTATTTTACCATGTAATATGACAGCATGTTAGCCAGAATCATCCCAACACCTTAATTGCTGCCTTTAACAGGAGCTGTCATTTTGTTTTTCAGATTGCCTGAAGTCTGTGACAGCATGCATGGACCACGATAATGACGTCTCAAGCAAGGGATCTGGATGGGAGACTTGCTGCTGAAAGCTAACTGCACTCACAAGTCATCTGTTGGCATCTCCCTGGAGTGGAGTCATCTCGTGCAACTGTTACTATTTCACCACATAATTAAACTGTCATGTCATTACCAAAGGAGTCAGGGAATCGAGGGAAAGATAGAGAGCGGGGAGCCCGTCCCAAGGTGAGGCAGAGCCGGTCGGAGGAGAGAAGAGACACAGGCGGCGGACGTAAAGGTGGGAAGGGGAAGAAGAAAGGCCTTACCTCCCATGAAGCAGCTGCTGAGAGGCCTGTCAGTGATGGCTTTGAGTATGGTGAGCTGTTAAGTGATTTAGAGTCCAGGGACCATTGTTCCTCCTCCTCCTCTCCTCTAAAGGAAAACAGGAGATGGCAGGGTGTGGAAGTTGCTGCCTCGTTATCAGGGCAAGAATGGGCAGCTCGGCCAGGACAGGGAACAGTTAGCAGCTCTGCCACAGGAGAGTTACCTCCAACCAGTGATGTTGAGGGCAGAGGGTCAAGTGGCAGCCGCACTCTCCGACAGAAAATCCAAGATGCCATGGGGCAGTGTTTCCCCATAAAGACACACAGTGCGGCTCCACCACCGACTCCACAGGCTCTGGCGTCATCTGCTGCCTGTGCCTCCTCAAGGCGCAAAATCCATCTGAGTGAGCTGATGCTGGATGACTGCCCTTTCCCTGTAGGCTCGGAGTTGGCTCAGAAGTGGTACCTCATCAAGCAGCACACAGCCCCCATTACCCAGCCTCCCCTGCTGGATACCATGGTAGTTAGCAGTGCCTCGACTTCAACCATTGCTACCGTGGTGGAGGACGTAGACGACCGGTTGCGAGAACGCAGGCGTATAAGCATCGAGCAAGGTGTCGAGCCACCGCCTAACGCAGAGATCCACACGTTTGAGGTGACGGCCCAAATTAACCCTCTCTACAAGCTGGGCCCAAAACTGGCGCATGGTATGAATGAGTTGGCAGGCGATGACAGAGCCACTATTCATCAGCAACAACAGCTGCTCCTCCAAAGGCAGCAGCAGCACCAGCTCCTGCTGCAGAGCTGTCTGGACACTCTGGATGAGGTGGTGGCTTCTGCCTCGGCTTCGGCTTCAGCTTCAGCCTCCACCTCCGCCGCCTCTGTCCCCACCTGTGATCCACTCCCTGACCCTGTGGTCGACACAGAGGTTACAGCAACCAACATGCCCCCCTCTAGAGCCATGGACCCTCAGACTGAGCATCACAAGCCTCACGACGGCTACCGCATTCACACTCAGATTGATTACATTCACTGTTTAGTCCCAGACCTGCTGCAGATCACGAACCTCCCCTGTTACTGGGGTGTAATGGACCGCTACGAGGCGGAGACGCTGTTGGAGGGAAAGCCCGAAGGAACCTTCCTCCTCCGCGACTCCGCTCAGGAAGACTACCTCTTCTCCGTCAGCTTCCGGCGCTACGGCCGCTCGCTACATGCGCGCATCGAACAGTGGAACCACAATTTCAGCTTTGACGTGCACGACCCCAGTGTGTTCCACGCGCCGACGGTCACGGGCTTGCTGGAACATTACAAGGACCCCAACTCCTGCATGTTCTTCGAGCCCCTGCTGTCGAACCCCATCCACCGCACACAGCCCTTCAGCCTGCAGCACATCTGCCGAGCGGTCATCAGCAGCCGCACCACCTACGACGGTATCAACATGCTTCCCATTCCAAATGCTCTGAAAAAGCACCTGAAAGAATACCACTATAAGCAGAGAGTGCGCGTACGGAGAATGGATACCTGGTGGGAATGAACAATCGCTGATGAAAAGTATTGACTAAAAGAAACTACTAAAACACATTTTTGATGCAGATCCCCACCCCACTGAACAATGAGCTGGCTTGTTCCTCACTCCACTTGGCTATATTAATCTACACTGCACTGTACTTATTTATTTTTTTCTGCTGTATATGTCTTACAATTGTATTAAACTACCGTATATGGATAATACAGTATGTTAATTCAGTTATCTTGCACACTCAAAAATTCTTTATGCTCACATTAAACAAACTCATTATTATTAATATACCCGTGGTGTTCAGAGATTTGTCATGACATCCTCTGTGTTTTCAAGTGTGACAAAATCAGCTTAATTGTCTGACGGTTGGGAAAGTGATCCTAGTGCGAGTTGAGATGATTATAATAGAGGTGCTCATCAGTCAGGTGCTGAGAAGGTGGAACACACACTGACAAGGGTTTCAGTTTGTAACTGAGGTGGTGAAGTGTGGCTGTTTTGATGTATTAATCATCAGATCCTAGCATTGAGTCTAGGGTTGAATTAAAGGGAAAGAGAGTTAGCTGCATATGCTACCGGTTATTAAAAAAGGAGAATAAAGCAGGCTCCAAAATAGATTTCCATCATGTGACGAAGTGATTATATGTTGGCGTTGGTTTTCAGTGCTCTGAGATAAAGTGAGGCACAGGCATCAATTACCAGATAAGGAATGCTGATGCACAAGCAATGATGTCAAGCAAACAGATGGCTTTTGTGCTGAAATTCTGTATCATTCATTATCTGCATTGCTTTCCATTTCCCGCCATCAGTAATACTTTGTTAATGTTATGTTTACATCGGCCTCTTGATGATGTTTCATCCTGAGACACACCATGCACTCTTGGTTTCTCTGATTAGGTAAAAAATAATATATTATTAAAATAATATAATGGCAAGAAAAAAATGCCTCATTTTTTAATCAAAGGGATCTTAACTAATTATGTGAGTGCTAATAAAGGTAAAGGATGTGATATGAAAATGCGGAAAGATGCGTTCATGATAAGAAAATGGTCAAACGTTGTGAAGACAGTAGGGGAAAGCCTAAATCAATCACAGGTAAAACAGCTTAACCTTTGAGCTTTTTAGCAAAGAAGTTCGGTGTTGTCTGGCTTTTTTGTTTTGCCCATCAATCGATCTGATGTCCAGACCCTGAGCAGGGAAATGAGCTATCATCTTTCCCCCTGCGCTGCCTGCTGTGCATTTCTTTCAGTGGGGGATATCTACACACTAATCTTCCTGCAGAGCTCAATGACAAAATTAGCATAGTGAATTAGCACTGATGAATCACTCATAATTAACATGAAGAGTGGTGGGAGTAGGAAAATCATTTTGAGCTTTCTCAGGGTCTTGACATAAAGTCAAACACAGAGCCAAAAATCTATACGCTTTGAAAAGTTGTGAAAAGAAGACTCGGTCCTCAGCTAAATTGAGATGCATTGTAGAGGGCTGATGTGAACTGCACATGAATTAAAGTCATAGTTGAAATGCTGTCAGTCCAGTATACCCACAGGGAATTGTACAACACGAACCAACGCTCAAAGATAGTAGATTTCCAGAATTGTTAAGTCTGTAGGTAGAGTTCACTTTCTCTTCAAAATGTCCAATACTTAACTTTTTCATAGACAGCAGATAATGAAACAGTTTCACTTTTCGTATCGTTTCTTGAGTCACTCTTTATCTTTTGTGTAGAAATGATCAAATGTGCCCTTTATTCAGATTAAAAAATCTAAACCAAAATCAACAGACTTGTAGAATAATATACTTGTCTTGGCACTGCATCTGGAGCAAGTCTGAAGGGTACGCCTCTTAAATGAGATGCATTTGCATATTCAAATAGAAATTTTGTCTCATAGTAGGTTAAATAAAAGGGATGAATATGGCATAAACTTTCCAAAACAAGACAAAGAGAGCAAAAAGCATTTCATGCTAGAAGGACTTCCATTTAACTGGTTATCTGGGACTTATTCAAAGATTAATTGCATAATTTACCTATGCGGTGAAGTGATTTACTGCTGTGTGTGAACAGCATTTTGTATTAACGAAAACACACAAAGAGAGAGCACAGTACTAATTGCTGTGTGCACTAAGTAATAATCACAGAAGACAACCATCCCAGTTTTAATGAGGGAGCATGGAGAATGGATCTGCGATCTTTTGAATCATTGCGATGCTACAGTATGTTTTCTCCTTGAGATGGGCGATTTGATATGCAGTATGCAAATCCTCCATGGCAAGCACTCATTCACTAATGAAGCCACGATTGTTTAAGAGCCTTTCCATGACGGCAGTAAAATCTGCATTCTACATGCAGTGGCGGGTACTTTGACCTGCGTGTTCTTCATTATGTCACTGGAAAAAATAAATAAAAATGAAATAAATTACATTTTTCTGTGATGGAAGACATTTGACCAATCATTCATACACAACTGTGGAGTTGAGTGTGGGATGTGACACTTTAAACCCTTTACACAAAGGATTTTAGCCTCTTCACAGCACCTCTTTTGTCTTGTAAGTCCCATATAACGCAGAACAGTGTGATACAATGCTCTGCAAAGCCAACTGGCATCCATGGTAAAGATGATACAAGTAGGCTGTAAAAATGACGTCATGAGGTACACTCAAAAGTTGTTTTTTTTGTTTTTGTTTTTACTATTTCCCACATTTTAGAATCATAGTAAAGACATCAAAACTATGAAATAACACAAATGGAATTATGCAGTGACCCAAAAAATTGTTAAATCACCTTTTATTTTAGATTCTTTAAAGCAGCCGCCCTTTGCCTCGACGGAAAGGCAAAGGCTTTGGAAAGAAATTCATACATAGGCATCAGCTTCACTATTTATATTTGTCTAAGAAACACATTTCAAACATTTGAGCGTAAGCCTTTAGATTAAACTGGCTTTAAGATAATAAAGAACATGGTGCATTCAATCAGGAGTGTCCACACTTTAGACTGGTAGTGTATATTCAGAAAACCCTACATTTTTAAAAGCATAAGAATAACAGTCATGCAATAAAAATGTATTTTTTGGAACAACTTTTCACTAACAAAGTAATTTTCTCAGTACTCTGAGTGCTCCAGTCAGAGCAGTGCTATATTGCGTGGAGCACAGTAGGTGGCTGTAAAGAGCTTCAGTGTTGCAGCCTGCTGCCTGCAGGCCTGTGTGCTCTGCTCTGTGTGTGGTGGGCTGAGGTGGCTGGATTCAGTGCGGCTGCTGCAGCTGGCGTGGCACTTATCATGCAGGTATTACAGGCACTGGGGGAAAAAGGAGGACTTTTCCTCGCCTGGATCAACAGGCCCGGAGGGACATCATGCTCAAGCAAAGCAGAAAGCTGATTGGCTACACATACTTAGAGTGTTTGTGCCTGTTTGGTCCTCTTTTTTCCCTTCCTCCCATTGAGGGAAGAGATTTTCCTCTGAGCCTAATCTCTAGAATGGAACATCATGGGGGTGGAGAATAAGCTTGAAAATGTTCATAACACCTGGGGACAATAGTTTCCCAAATAATCTGTCGGTCATAATCGAACAAATGCCCCGAAAGCTCGCGTCTTTGGCACAGACTCGGCTCATCTGAGAGTGAAAAAGTGCACAGCGAGCCAGTCTCTTTGTGGTGCTGTGATTTCTGCTTCTGTGTGTAGACCTATATAGCTTTCTGAGCTCGAGTACTATCAGATGCGCTCTGTATCTAGGCCATTAATTCAGGGGAGGGTGTATCAAACTGATTTCAAATTCTTGCCGGATGCATATGGCTAGACATGATTCTTCTTATCCACCCAGAGAGGAGGAATACATTTCTCCAGCGGAGGAGACACTGCAGCTGAGATTGAGTTATTTTTGGTCAGTAAATGAATCCCGCTGAATTTCAACCTTGAACATGAATGGGAACATTTTTGTGTATCTTGAGTCATACCTTTTCAAACAAAGCACTTCTTGTCAAAACCAAATAAGTCATCCCTGTGTTATTAAAGTTTCAGTTCTTAAAAGTCCCACAATTCCCCCCTAGGAGCTACATTGTCACACAGTGACACATTTACGTTTGATGTTTGTTTCCCTGGAAGCAAGCCTTTGACAACACAGTATTTCCTTTGCCTCCTATTTAAAATCCAAATGCAATCCCATTCTCTCAGGCATGTAGGAACTCACATAAGGCCTCTGCTGCAGAAAGGCAGCAGTGCTTTATTCTCAGCTGCTTGTTTTATCCTGGTTTCTTTCTGCACCATATCTTCACGCTAGAGTTTCCTGCCACTATGCTTCTCACTCGCCTCTGCAGTGACAGGTTGTTGATGGAATAATGGGGTGTTGGGTATGCAGCCACCAAGCCAATGAAGAGGGCACAGATTGATGGAACCGCTGTGTAAGTGACACACAGCCCAATATGCCTACTGTATGTGCATAACCCATACAGTTATTAACCAACGGCCCGGAAATATATTCATCAGCAAGGGGATTTGAAAGGATGATGTTGTCTGTTTGTATACAGAGCGCTGCAAATTCACATGGCGTTTGTCTGACAAAATGTCTGAAAATGTAGTGGCAAACTGTATCTTAATGTATTTCGACAAGCAGACTCAGTAATGGAGTTACAGATAATACAGATGTGATTTTAGATTAGCTTTGTTTGTTTGGAGAGGGATGATTAGTGACTGCGCTTTCACATCATTTACTGCTAAAATAGCATGCATTAGGTAAATAAAAAGGTCATCAAAAAGGACTTTTATGAATGCACAAATTAATTTAATTGCGGAACTCAGACTCCCTATGACTAACTATGCTATTGCAAAGCAATTCATTCAAATCTGTTACAGCCAAGGTATAGAAATGAAAAAACAATATGTAGACCTAGCCAGCTAGTCATTACAAACATTTTTCTCTGTCCTCATCAGAGTCTATTGGCTATCCATGAAATAAAACTGAAAAGGAAGAGGAACCTTAAATAAACTCAAAGATGCCCGAGGGTTCAAATCTAGTGTACACATTTGCAAAATCAGCTTTTAAATGGATTAAATCTTCTCCAGACATCAATGTCGTCCTGTGACAGAGGAAATCTGTTTGGGTAGGCTAACCCATTTTGCTGTGTTCATGTTTTTTGTTGTTTCAATGTTTGTTGAAATAGAGAACATCTCCATTTGCTGTGTGAGCGTACTCTAGCAATTTCAGTGTAGAAAGGGTTTAAGAAGTCAAGAACAAAAAAAAAAAGTTCCAAGCCAGGGGATGATGAAGCCATCTGTTGTCCATCTGAAATGTCTACTGAACCGTATTGTGCCTGAACATCAGTAGAGTTTTTCAGTTTACTGAATTTGAAAGTAGTTTGGTTGGCAAATTTTCTCCAACATCAGTATACTGAACATGCCAGATGTTATACTGTTTTCTGGGTTTGATTGAGTAGACTTCCGAATTATATGAACTGGAAAATAGAGGAGTAAAAAACTATCCATAAAGCTGTGTGACATGAGTGATGCAAAAATTAATCAATCACAGAAAAACAACTTCATATGCGAGACTTGTCAGTGGTTGGGCTGCAATGTGGTTAAAGTCACAATATGAAACTTTTTGCCTTGAGGCAGGAAGTGCGCTGTCAGTCCCACCCCCTCCCTCTGGTCAAGTTCACGCCCCAACACCTGTCACTCATCTGGATGAGCTGTCTAATGGAATCTAGGCTGAGGCATCTGCAAAGCCGCCACAGGCGTTGAAGAGCGACATGGTGAGCACAGGCAATCTGTAATAAAACAAGCAATGCTTGTGTTCTACCGTATTTTTGAACCGGTCTTGTCTGCTGCATTTAGCTTCACTGTACTTTAGTTTCTGACTGCTTTCCACCGTTGTTGTTGTTGCTATGACTTCGCTGCACTTAATAGCCTCAATGCAGCTCAGCACAGGCCACTCCCACAGCAAAAGGTTTACGCCCCAAAACAACTAGGGGGATTTAAACATGCACATGCACATTGATAATGTAATACAGTTGTTATTTTAATAAATATTGCATAATAAATGTTGCATATTGGAGCTTTAAATGTACAGTAGGTGTGCAAGTTTTTGGATTTTCATGTGAGATCTGCAGCAAGTCAAAAATTCTAGAAATGTGTGTATAAAATTCAAATCAAAGAAAAATCTATCGTGTAAAAACACCTTGTGTTTCATTTGAGCTAACATTGTGTTCTTCCAATTAACTTGTCATGATGGGTTCTGAACAGTATTTTCCATTGAATTGTTCTTAATCTGCTATATTTTTGCAAACATAGCTGGTCCATTTAATATATTGAATTTTAGGATGGATGGACTGTAAAAAACATGAGCATTGTGTGTAATGTGTGGTCAACTTCATTATGACTCTGGTTGTTGTGGTTTCAAGGAGAAAAGCACCCTGTGAAATCACCTAGTAGTGCATTAGTGGCATTTTACTTTGCTACTTTTACCATGGAAGCCTATGGGGAAGTTGGACAGGAGAAAGTGCACCCTGTGCATTTTCTTATATATTTCACATAATAAACACTAGGTATATAATAATAATAACAATAATAATTATAGTAATAATAATAATCTTTATTTATATAGCAATACAATGCGCTCCACAAAGGAATAGTATTAAAAAAAACATCAAATTGAAAGCTAAAACAAAGAAAGCAAGAGAAATATAAACGCAAGGCAAGAACATAAAACTAAACAATAAAATGGAGGTCAAAGATAATTAAGAAAAGATCATTACATAAAAGCAAGTCTATTAATGTGAATTTTAATGGGTGATACAAAACATGATATTGATTTAGCCAGCCTCTTCCGGCAGGTCGTTCCAGGAGCCCTGATGACAAAGACTCAATCACCTCTTGTTTTAGTCTAGACACTGGCAAACCCAATTGGACCTCGGACTGCAATCTGGCTGGGGTTAAAAGATGTGTGATACAGTAACATCTTATCTGAAAATCAATTCTGAAACTAAGAGGTACATTGTCAAGATGCTAAAATTGGGGTGATTCGATCTTGACTTTTTTGCTATAGGCTAAAAGCTTGAGGAACTTTGGAACTATTTCTTAGTTGCAAGAAGTCTTTTTTTAACCTGTTCATCAAATCTTAAATTTGAATCAAATATTATAATTATGTTTCTTGCTGACTGACTGACTTTATTGCCCCCATTGGGTAATTTCTTTGCAGTGAAAAATAGACGTTGGCGTGGCAACCATGCTACTGGCTTTGCATGGGCACACAGAGTACCTAATTCATGATGAATCAATTTAATGGAGTTGGGTGAGCCAAAAAGGTCTATTTCGTATTTGGATTCATTAAGGTGTAGAAAATTAATCCAGAGTAAACCATTATTGGCATTCATAACAGTGGCTAGACTATTAATGTTAGGCTTTATGCCTATACAATAGCCATAAAATACCAGTGTTGTAGTACTCAAGTCCCGGACTCGGACTGAAGTCCAACTCGAGTCCCAATTTTGATGACTCATGACTCAACATGGACTTGAATACTAATGAGTCGAACTTTGACTGGGACTTGTGCTTGAACATAAACTTGGGACTTGATCACCTTAGTCATAGGCTACATGCCTTTTCAGCGTTACCCTAAATTTGTACTTGACTATCTGGTTAGGCCTACATGAAGACTGGGCCATGACAATTTATTGTCTCAAAGTTTTGGTGACTCACCTACAACACTGGCAGATACAGCTGTGTGTCATTGGCAAACCAATGTCATGCTTGCTTGCTTGATCAAATATCCAATGGGAGCATATAAATGAGGAATAAGATGAGACCCAAACCTGAATCCTGTGGAAACTCACAAGAAGGATCTGTTTAGAAGGAAGATGAGTTGCCTGTGGTGGCTGAAAATATTCTACAGGAACAGTAGGAGTGGAACTAAAGAGGATCAACATCCCTGAGCCCATCAGCCCAGTTTCTCAAGTGATCTAATAAAAATAGGATTGTCTGTGGTATGAAAGGCTGCACTTAGATCTAAAAGAATAAAAACATAACATTCCCTGGCATCTGCCACTCAAAGGTCGTCATCGATCACTCTGAGGAGAGAGGCCTCTGTGCTACAAAGTCCAGATCGGAATCTCTCAAAGATATTATTTTGAGTCATAAAAGATATCAGTTGGGTTGAAACAACTGCTTAAAACCTTTGATAAAAAGGGCAGATGGGTCTTAGCAGGAGACAAGGGGTCAAAACCGTGTTTCTTAAGGAAAAGATCAACCATTGCCTGTTTAAAACTAGAAGGAAAATACCAGTGGGGCAGAGAGCTATAGGCAAAATGTTCACACTGACTGCATCAAACACTTTTTTAAGAAACGTATTAGGGAAATCCTTAAGGGAACAGGTAGAGGACTTCTTGTGAGACATGTAGAGGACATCATGTCTTCTCCAGGGCCAGAGGAGAAAAGGCTTCAAAGCAGCTCATCCAGCAGAATTATCAACAGTGACAGGTAGGTCCCTATCAGAGTGAGAGATCTGGAGTCTTATATTTACCTTTATTAAAAAAAATCTTCACACTTTTCAGGGCAATACACAACTAGAACAGGGGTTACCAACAATCAATAACACTAAAAATGACCCTACGTATGACGGTTCTTGGAAATAAGGTCAGAGAAATAAGCCACTCTTGAATCCTTAACCACTTTCTGCCATTTCAGGATGAAGCCCTTCATAATGTGGTAGGACTGGCAGCTTATCAGCCTTCTATTTGCGTTTGGCTTTTCTACATTCTCTCATAACAGCCCGAGTGATTTTGTCTAGCCGTGGCACAAGTTTTGTTCTTGATGTTAAGTTCTTAAAAGGAGCAAGGCATCAAACATAATCAAGTACTGTCAAAATGATCAAAAGGCTCATTGGTATTGAGCAGAGGCACTGGAATAATGTTGGAAAACGTTGTCAAAAAGCCTCTGAGAATTTTCTGGCAGTTAAACATGCAGGAGCAGAGAGGTGCACAGGGACTGGGAGAACGGTAGGGCAAACGGAAATTAAAAACATTGGTCTTATGGTCAGACACACACTAAAGCTTCATCTTAATCCATTCCCAATGCCCTCACCTTATCCACTACACCTCCATTTGCATGTTCCTGTGAAGCATGTGCCATGTTGAAGAGCGTTCCAAACCAATTAGTGGGGAGGGGAAGTGGACTATAAGCGTCCCGCAGTGTGCATCCATGCGGACTTGTGACATGCCACTAGCACTATGACAACAGGCAACACCGTAGAAACATGGAGGAAACATCCTACAAATTTAAGTTTGCTGTTGACTGTGATTTTGTCAAGTATTACCTTTTTATTGCACATAGGTAACCAGACTTCATAGCCTTTTTCTCATACTTAAAGTGACTTTAAACTATATATTGTCTTGTGACTCCAGTCTTGGTGATTTTTGTGTTTTAACTGGATAAACTCAAAAATGCTTGGTGGTCAAGCTGAAAACAAGGCTGTTTTTCTTTTTCTTAGTTCTGATAGGTTAACATTTTGGAGATACAAGGTTCTCATGGGACAGCGGCAGGCATCAGTTGAGAACACTTCTCATTTTACAACCTTTGGTTATTTTGTTGATATCATGCATTTGCAGGGACAGTTAACAACACAAGGCAGATAACAACAGCTGGGCAAGTAAGGCATCCATCCATAGCCATAGTGACGGATGCTTACTGGTTTCAATGGATAGTGTCGCTGAGGTCCCACAGTTACCAGTTCATTTATTTACACCTACCCCTTAATAAAGACAGCCTTTCACAGCTGCAAGTGTGACTTTATTTGGAGTGACACTGAAATGATGAACTGGTAGATGGAAGGGAACCAACTGGGAAAGGGCATAACATTGTGGCAAGCGTGGCAGGGATCAAACACCAGTCGGGAGGCGGAGACAGCCAGGAGTGGCCCGGCTGGCCAAGGCACACCTGTGCCAAATTAACCTCCCTAGTATGCCATTAGCCTCTCTGCCATGTGTAGTCCAAAATCCCTATGGAAATTATAAATTGGTTTTTGAAAAATGCAAAGATTAAGGGCTGTGTTGAATGGATATCCATGAGATGTAGCACAGACTTTACTTTTGGCGTTTCTTGTGAATCCATTCATATTTTCCATGGGAATTTTGGATTACATATTGAATGGCGGAAATGCTAACTTGAAATACGCCAGAGAAAAAACAATGGCTGGTTCACACCAAACTTAATCTTCACATAAATTGTGTCCATAGCATGTAATCTGCATTTCAGCCTTTGTGCTCATTTCACAACATTTTATGAGATTAGATTTCTGACCTGTACATTTGACAACAATGCTGCACTTAGTAACATTTTCTGACCACTAAAGGATGACAGAAACTGCAATACATTTGTAAATAACACACAACAAAGCTGCTGCACTACAGTGGCCTATGAAGGGCAAACATTGAAAAGCATAAAGGTTAACAGGTAAGCTGAGGGTGCCTGCATAGTCTCGGTGGTTACCAGTCGTGCTTTGACAGAGCTTTATCCTGCTGAAGGTTACATATCCCACAATGACAAGTGAAGTGGTAGGTAGCAAGTTTGTTAAGTTTACTAGCTTGCCTCATCATTTCTACCGTTATGACAAATTTTTCAGGATGGTAGGGGGTGAGGGCTGCTTTTAGACAGCGAGGGAGGTGCCAATAGTTTACTAAACTTGGAAAGGACCAGGAGGAGCTTCGGTCTGGACCAGAATTTGACAACAAGCTTTAGAAAAGAGGTGAAAACAGCAACACAGCTGGCCCATGAATATTGTTTTATATCATTATGTTGCAATGAAACCTCCACATAGCACACGTTATGGTACGGAGGCGCAGTGGTAGCGCTGTCGCCTCACAGCAAGAAGGTCCTGGGTTCGATTTCAGCCTGGGTTGCTGTTGGCACTGGGCCCAGGTGCCCAGTTGAGTAATCTCATAAAAACGGGCCTTTCTGTGTGGAGTTTGCATGTTCTCTACGTGCTCACATGGGGTTTCCTCCATATAACATTGGTAAGGACCCCCACTAAAAACATGCAGAAATCATCGCCTGACCAGTGACGTCGACTGAAGTTGGTCCCCGGGACATGCCTTGTATGGGTCAAAAGCGGAGACTAAATTTCACTGACCACCGTTAACAGCATGTGTGTGTGTGTGGTCACTGCATGCATGTGTTGTGGTGTGCTGTGTGACGATAATGAAGACAAGCTTGCTTGTCCCGGTTTTGTTTCATTAATTTATAAGGTCTGATATTGCTTATTGCAGGTTTAATCTTGTACAAATTCAATTTACCTAAATCTACTCCATTTGCATTCGCAGCAAATGGCATAAGCAGTAGCTGCTGCTCTACTTTGTCAACCAACACCCAGCACTGTGGCTGGGAAATTGTTGCAGTGTTCCTCACGTTAACAGTTAGGTAGCCGATGTTGTGTTAGCTGGCAGTGCTTTGTGCTGGCACCTTGCCTATGTGACCTCTCTCTGCTGTTACTTTCCTACTTGGTTGCAAACCTTTCATCATCATCTCAGCTGCACTTCATGGAGAGCAGGCTTTCCTCCAGCACTGGAACTGCCCCTGTCTCTGCCTCTATTCTAATCACTCCATCTTAACCCAGATCTCACACATTCACTAATTAGTGCTTTAGCTTTTATGTTCTGTAGGCTTTATAGGGATATTTTTGTATATATACACACATACATACACTAAGACATTATACATAGTTTTTAATGGCGTGTCTTGCCTTCAACCAGCTCTAATCATGCTTTGTATTGACAGTATTCTGTTATGGTTCAGTTCCTTCATTTTGAAATGAGAATACTTGACAAACACACAACATCATTAACCTGTTTGCACTATTTTCTTGAGAACTTAGATCCCAATTATGTTTTTGTCACTTGATACAAAAACCACTTACTTGTATGGGATTTTGTTGTTAAATCCCCAAACTTAAAAGCACATTACAATGCAGTAATAGTAACTTACACAAGTGCAAGTGTGTGTATGTGAAACTGTGTGTGTGTGTGTGTGTGTGTGTGTGTGTGTGTGTAGGGGACCAACAAGAAAAAGACTGTGAGACAGTTTGGGGATATCAGCACGGGGGCATCACATACCACAGAGAAAAAGTATT
>OMOV01089421.1:0-15058 GCA_900312565.1 Beryx splendens | reverse complement strand
GACGCTCTTCCGATCTCATGACACATTGATAGATACTTCAAATATACAAGCAAAAATCTTAAGACTAAAAGAAAGAAACATTAGGTTTTCTCCTCTCACCTAACAGGCCCAGCTCATCCATGAAGGCATCCAGATCAACAGAGAAATGATGCTGCTCTTCCGCCTTCACTTCAGCTTCATTTTCCTCTTCCTGTCTTTCTCCTCCTTCCTCTTTTTCTTCTTCCTTCTTTTCCTCTTCTTCCTTCTTTTCCTCTTTTTCCTCGTTTTCCTCTTTTTCCTCTTTTTCCTCTTTTTCCTCTTTTTCCTCTCCCTCTGTATCCCCTTCGCCATCCCCTTTATTCACTTCTCCATCTTCTTCCTTTTCTCCGCCTTCTCCTCCTCCTCCACCTTCATCTCGTCCCTCACCTCCTCCCACTCCTCCTCCATCTTCTTCGACTTCTTCTATTGACCTTTCAAGCTCTGGATCGCTGCCGCTGTTCCTACTGGGTTCGTCCACATTGATCTCAGCCTCCAGCTCCTCCACTATCACCTCCACTTGTTTCTTCTCCTCTTCTTGCGTTGGCGCCTCCACTACAATGTCTATGTTTGCGGGGAAGCACGAGCTGGAGCGCTTTGAGCCGTGACCTTTGGTACGTCCCGCTTGCTCGTCATTCAGCAGAAACTCCATCACCATCATGTTCTCTTTCTTCAGCTGTTCCCGCAGAGACCGCGGCACGTCTGGGATCATCCAGGCAACCAGCATGCTAAGGAACATGGCCAGGTTCTGCAAGACAAAGGAACTCATAGCTAAATACCCTAAAGCATTTTCTTGCTGTGGGTCATTGCATATATATGAGTGTGCTTGGACCTAATTTCTACTCTACTTTTTCATGGTCTCCTATGATGGTCCCCCTATTTTTTATTTGATGTAAACAACTTCTCCAGCTCGTTAAAGATGAATAATCCTGACACTGTATTTTTCATCAAAGTATTATGTCATTGATGATTTCTAAGTGGAACTAGACTGAACTTTTCCTATTGTCTCTCTCTAACTGAGAGTAGGCTACTATAGAAATAAGGCTACATATAAAAGTTTAGGCAAATATTCTGCTATGATTCTGCTTTTCATTGTCTGTGCAGTAGATCCAGAATTTTATGTTGGTAAAACAGCACAGATTAGAGTCTTGTCTCTCTGATTTCTAGCTTTAGAAGAGGGTTGTTCATGTTCACATATACTAATTAGACTGACCTTAACATAACAACAATATTGTTTGTCTGTCTCATACCTGGAAGAAGATGACAAAGGCCAGTCTTGCAGCCAGGACAGACCAGTACTGTTTGGAGAAGGTGTAGGCATCTGCTTCCCATGGTGGGTCTCTGTAGTCCTTATACCTGATACACAGAGACAGATAGGCTAGGTAAGGCTAGGTGTTAGCAAGGTAACATCTTCTCCACACATTATACAAGAAAATTAAAGCCATGTAGTTGGTAAGTTTACATAACAATCGGGTTATTCTAAGTAGGTTTTAGCGTAGTAAACAATTTAATCCATGCAGATGCCACATTGCACAATTTCTGAGAAGTCTAAGAGTTCTCAACATACTTGAGTTAAGCTGCAAGGTTTAAAGGAAGATCAAGGTTGGTCAAAGATAAGAGTGTTACTCTGACCTGCAGATGGAGACTCCGGTGACGAGCGTGGACGTGGGTGCGGTACCCGGAGGGAAGTTGGAAACATTAAAGTAGGACAGCGAGTGCTCTGTGTAGCCACTCATAGTGCCATTCACACTGTACATGTACTGGTACAACATCCGTGGAATGAACTCCGACGTGAAGGAGATGACAAATGCCTAGGGAGAAAAACAAAGAACTGATAGTACTGTATTCTGCCACATGATCATGTACCAGTTACTAGCTGGACGTCACTAGGTCAATATCACCCACATTCACTTGGATAGGCAAAATCTTCATTCATACAAGTAATGCAAATTCTCCACATCTGTGCTCTGATATAGCTGTAATGCTGGACAACTGTATATCTGCTAAAAGATAACAGCTGCTGGAACAACATGAATCTATGAAGCAAAATCAATTAATCTACGAAAAATGTACAACCAAGCGGTCGAGCCAACACATCTAAAGGTGGATATCAGGACATTCATATTAAATGAATGATGGCATAGCATGTGTTTCACTGTGTTTCATATGGCTACGGCAACATCATTTGTAACAACAAACCCATAGAGATGTCAGAATTGACACCCTTTTGACAGGAAATCATCATCACCTAATATCCAAATGAGGATGTTGTGTACATGGGCTCAGTAAGCCTTTGTCCGCCAGAGGTCAAAGGTTATGGGCACAGCAGACACACACACACACACTTACATTTGTAATGACAGAGAACTTGCTGATTCCACAGAGAATGTTGTACCAAATCCCTGGAGACAGCATGTGCATGAAAAGAGACAAAGAGGGAACGGGTGATGTTTGTGTGTGCGTGTGTGTGTTTGTGTGTGTGTGTGTGCGTGTTTGTGTGTGTGTGTGCGTGCGTGCGTGTGTGTGTATAAGAGAAAGAGTGAAAGATACAGACAGACAGATATTGAGATATGGAGACAAAAATGGAGGGGTGGAGTGGAGCAAAGGGAAAGAAGGTGAGTACAAGTTCCAGGCCAACGTATTACACATTCACACAGAGACTGACAGAGTGGATATGCTCCCGCTTGTGATCTGTACCTATGTCTTTACACCTCACAGCATCAGGCCTCCGGATCTCAGTGACAAATTTCGCAGCATCGAGGCGAATCTCAATGACGTTGTTGAGCAGAGCGAAGGCTGGTGCCAGAGGGAAGGAGGCCACGAACAGAGACACGAACCCATACTGGATTACTGTAAATATGAACATAGACAAGCACACAGACACACACACACACACACAATGAGTGAGTGAGTGAGTGAGTGACTAAGTGAATGAATGAGCGAGCAAATGAGTATAAGAGAGACTCACTCATTTCCATGTATTCGGGGGTCACGCCTTCAAAGGGTTCCAGGGCAAAATCTTTGTCAAACTGCTGCTTTGCCCTCTTCCTTTCTGTGTCATCCTCCTCATCCTCCGCTGCTCTTTTCTTTCCTTTTTCCTCCTGCATCGTTCTGTACATCTTTTTCAGCTTACTGGGGAAAATAAATAAATAAATAAAGGGAATGAGCAAGACAGAGATGACAGAATGAGAGCAAGCATTGTATATTCTTTCTCAAAGACAGTAGAGATTGTGATCAAATGGTAAAATTTTGTCAGAAATGTATGTAGTTAGAGCTTAAAATACGTACGGTACGAGAACCTCGAACACATTGTTTTGGATGAGTTGCTTCCCTAGCATGATCATACTGAGCTGGATGCACAGTTCGATGAGGCAGCCTGGTGGCGCACACTGTGGAATATAGATATAACACACATGTACTTAAGAAAAAGATGTGCATACACACAGAACACTCACACACAATAACCATGTGTGAATGAACCCACCTCCTCCATGCGATAGTCCCCAGAGATGTAAACATAATCGCCAGGCCGCCCAGAAAACCTGCATGAAGAGAAGACCAAGCAAGGAGCAGAGACAGACAGAGGGGGTACAAAGTAAAGAGTGAGTGGAGTGAGATATAAAAAAAAAAAAAAGAGATGCACCCACATACAGTATGGTGTGATATTTGCATTCGGTATCAGCCCTTATTGACAGAGACATGAAGAGTAAAAACTGGCTGTACACACCTTCCCTTAAAGAAGGCCACATAGAAAATGGGTGCAAAGGCGTTCAAGGATTTGAGGAAGAATGACTTGAAGATCACTCTCTCCTCAAACTCTGCCTCCGTCTTAGGAAGTTCTGATGGAAAGGAGACACAGCCAACAACATCATTATATAGACAATATCAATTTTATAGTACAGCACAAACATTAGCGAACCAGTTGCTGATACTCAATCAAAAAGTGCGAAATAGAAACTTGCAGCTGTAATATCCAAAGCTAAATCAGTAAGCTGGCCTTCAATGGCTACTTAGTGTGTGTTGTACACTGTGAGGAAAAAGCTGCATCACGACTGTGTTTGGAAACCACTGTATGCAATGCTGCCAACCAGAAACTGGCTTGAGTAATTCCTTCTATATATAGAGTTCAGCAAGGTCAGAGTTGAGTGACCCCATGGCTAGGAAGTCGACCCTGACAACAGGCCAGGTGTTCAATCCTCAACCAAGCCTCTCTGCTTGGCTCTTAACATCATAAAGCTGCTCTAGGGTCAGTCACCTGTAACATCCTCTGCAGATTGTGAACACGTCAGAAGCAGGGGGGTCCCTAGCTTTCTGGATCTCTGAAATCTGCTCAAAATATTTAAAATTGTTATTCTGAAGCATTTTACTGTGAGAGTGCTATTACTGAGTCTCAAAAACAATCACAGAGGAGGGTTTCATTAATTGGCTGTGATGTCTGTAAACACCAGCAATGTAAAAGATTTGATTCCCTTCAGTTGGCGGCAGCTCAGTTATGAACACACACTAGGTTTAACACCACTTTCTTTCAAGAGGGAATGGACTACAGTAGTATAGTAGACGTTACAAGTTTAAATTTTCACTTTCATCCAGCCTACAATCTCAGCATGTCCAAATATGTGGTGGAAAGATGGACTTCAACTTACTTTGTTCCTATTTGGTGTGTTGTTGTCCCCTGTACTCAGCTCAGTGTATTTTGCAGGGCATAAATGATCTCCCTAGCTGGAACCCCTTCCACCCCTCATAACTGTTCCACCAGTTCCCCCAAGGATGGATGCGTAGTGTAAAATATGGCAGAGCAGCAGCCAGTTATAAGGCCAAGAAAAAGCCTCCTAAATACCCTTTGATAGGACATGGTCAAAAAGAATAAGAACAAGCATTGGTATTGTTGTTGATAGACCAAAGGAATTAAAACTGATGCAGAATTGGCAGTTTTTCTCCTGGACAGGTTAGCACAATTTTTGATATCTAATGTTATCGGCTGTAGACTGCCGCTGTCAGGGAAACTAGTCTAACCCTACACACTAGATCTAATATTAGATCTAATAGGACCACAATGGAAATAAGTCTTTTTTGTCTTTATTGTGTGTTAAATTCCTTGACAATTTTACTATATGTGTGTGGTAGTGGCCTCAGAGCTATCTATATATGTATATGTTAAAATCTGTAAAATAAAATCAGTCACTCAATACATCATTTCCATTACTCAGAACCAGGCCATGCTGAGCTGTGCATGGCTGAGCCTGATGAGGACAAAGCTAAGTCAGTTTCTAACGTGTTTCTATTATGAGCTGATAGTAATATTTGTTGTTATGCTGCATCGCTGTAGTGGCATGATGCTACTAACATTATAAGGAGCTCGGCTCTGTTTATGATTATTATTGGCCTTTTGGCAAAAGCCGTGCTAATGCACACCAGTAATTGGTTAATGTAGGTGGTGCTATTGTATTTGTGTCAGAGACACTGTGTTATGTTATTCTGGATTCGCTCAGTGAGGAGGTGTGTATGCAGAGCTGTTGGGAGTGGGGTATGCTGAAGATGATTAAAGGGGTGCGGTATATAAAGAGTTGCAATACCCAGCTCAGTCAGCCACACAGCAATCGCTCCATAGACCTCTTCCAACACCAGAACCACCAGCATGTTGAGGATGATGCCTGTTGTCATGACGGTCATCCTCACGCTGGCCTTGGCCTCAGGATCGGGGTTCATGGACCATACCGTCAACATGCAGATGCGATACATTGCCACTCCAAACACTGCCGAGAAGGTCGCGCCGATCTGATGACATTCAAACACACGTGCACACAGACACATAAAATGTTAGATAACAGCCAATGAAAATCATTGCTAGTGATAATTTTATTGTATGTAAAGCACTTTGTAAACATTGTTTTTAGAAAAGTGCTATACAACAAAGTTATTGTTATTATTATTATCATTATTGTTATTATTATTATAATCATCATGATTATTATTTAATGTTCTAATTTCACTGTAGATTGAAGGAATCAATGGATAAAATGAGGGCAATAAAAATAGAGGGATGAATTGATAGAGATAATAAGGATATAAGACATAAGTGGTGACTAAGTGTTGATACTGACTTACTGTTGACTGTCTGATACCAGCATAAAAAATGACAATACTCATGGAGCATGGTGTAGTGTGACAGCATTATAAAAGAGTAATAGGGGGATCAATAATGAGAACATGGAGTATGGATGCAGTACCAGTAGTAGTAGGGTGGACACGTTAATGAGGTAACCTGACAGGTGATCCTCAATGTCCAGGGACTCTGGCTCTCGCTGTCAGGAAAAACAAACATATTACTCAGGTAAACACACACACAAACACACACACATACACACACACACACACGTACACATACACACACACTATGTGCATTTACAATATGTGTTGTCAATCTAATAAAAGTTGAGCACATGTTCTATGCACACGCGTATGTTTTCAGTATGGCAGGTACATGTTTGCCATCTGAGAGGACAGAAATCCCCTCGTCTCCTTCCTCTCCCTCCCCCCTCTCCATCAGTAATCTGGGCTAATCTCAGGCAGGTAAGCAGCTTTGGACTCAACCACCCACAGGAGGAGAAGGGGGTTTCCTCTTTACGCACCGACACAAACACATACATTCACACGTCGAGTTAATCTCCAATAACTTGAATGTTGACTAAGGACTCAGACAGACTGCAATCTAATAGTTGGCTTTGTTTGTTTGGCCACAGTTTAGAGTTTAGACCTTGCTGGGTGTGAAGTGGTGAGATCCCTATTAAGAGTCTGCATGAAGCAAGCTTATATCACCTACATGTAACAGCCCTGCCTCTCCCCCGCCCTTTCCCTCCAACAACTCTGCCCATCTATTGCCTTCTCATACAAAAAGAGGTGCAGTGTTACCTGGGAGCCCAGCATCCGGTCTGTTTCTCCATCTACACCCTCCCCAGTTTTAACCAACTGCAGCAGCGTTAAAACGGGGAGTGGGAGAGATAGGAAAGGGAGAGAGAGAAAGAGAGAAATTTATCAGTTTAATTGCACCTGCTGTGCAATTTCATTCCTGTTACAGCACAATGAGCTAATTAAACTCTATTTGGACCTGCTCGAGTGATCGCCTCAGTGTGACACATACACACACATACACACATATACTGTATGTGCATACAAATCACACTCAGATCCAATACCTTCTTTTTAGTCTTTGCTCTCTTCTCTTTCTTCTCCTGTAGAGCAGCTTCATATTCAGGTCTTAGCTCCTCCTGCAACACAAACACAAACATTAAAAATACACTGGTAAGTAATATGGGTCTGCACAAAGTGAAGCACCATATCCAACAGGGTAAAAACATGGTCACATCACATTTTTTATTTTATTTATTTCACTGAAAGTTTCAGTTTCAGTTACAACCAGGACATAAATGACTGCCAACTTCACTTTCTTACAAATTCATATAACAACGTAATTACATTCACATTTATCGACATTCAACATTTTTTATTGCAATTGCATGATATTAAGTTTTAGGTCTTCTTCCCTAAGTTCCTACATGAAGTCTTTGAAGGAGCTCAACTGTTTCATTCTTTTCTTTTTTAAGAAGAAAACCCAGTGTTATTTTTGACCCTCAATATTGACATATTACATATATGCATGGTGGTACAGATTACTTTGCTTCACAATTTTATGATATCATCACAAGATGATCAGTAGGAGTTTAACACTCAGCCTGTCTCGTCTAGTGAAGTATATGCCTGGTAATATGCAACGCACAGAACGACATAAAGGTACAACTGCCCAGGCCAGAATCAAATTCACTTCTGATTCATTTTCACACTTATTCAGTATAGAAATTCTCCCACCTGGACTCGCTCCTTTAGGCAGCAGAGAGAGAAATAGAGTAAAAAAAAATTAGCATCACATTAACAGGTGTGTGTGTGTGGAGGAGAAAGAGGGAGACGAGAGAGAGAGACAATTAGAGGGGCATTAGTCTGAGACCATGTATGTTGAGACCCTGCTGCTTCACCTTATCCAGCAAGCTCACTGCTTTAAGAACCGCCAAATCCCATTACAGTCATGGGAAAAGAGTGGTGTCAGTGCATGCATGTGTGTGTGTTTAAGGGGAGAGTGTTGGTTTGAGTGTTGTTTTAATCTAGGAAGTGACACATATCACCCTGACCCCTGTCCTCGTGCCTGACCCAGGATATGAGGTCAACACACTGACCCTGACTGCTTAAAAACACAACAGGGGTTGTGAAAAGTAAGAGAGAGAAAGACAGAGACAAAGACAGATATTCCAAAAGAGAAAGCAGTAAAGGTGTTTTCCATGTTTGCTCTCACATCATTTGCATGTGCCTCTGTGTTTATGTATGTATGCCTGCACTGTACCTCCTCATCCTCCAAGCTTGTCACGTCCCAGGTATGTTTCAGACACATCTGCCGCCTCTTCCAGTGCTCAAGGAAACAGGCAGCTACAAACACACACACACACACACACACACACACACACACACATACACACACGCAAAAATTAATAGTGATCAAGAACGACTTTTTTTTTTAAACCCTGAGAACTAGCTTCTTTTGAATAATGTTTAACCAAGTTACAAATCACGATATAATAATCTTTGCATGGGAAACACTCCTTCCTCAACAGCTACCGTCAAAGTGCTCTTGAGCAAGGCACTGAAGCCAAAACTGCTGTGGAGCAACTCAAACGCTTAATGTATGTATTTAATAAGGCATTCTTAGTCTGCTTGCCTGCTTAAATAAGGATCAGAAGAAAAGGAAAAACAGCAAAACTGTACTGACATCTGATAGTGATGGCTAAGTTTAAGCTCTGAGTGGCTTCATCACAGACAATAATGCTCAAAGTCCAAAACCAGAGAGCCACGTCCAAAACAACATCCCAGAATAGAAAACATTCCCTTCGCTGCCACAGTACATTTATTTTCTATCTAGGATGTATAGCTGGAAGGAGTTAATATTATTTCTTCCAATGTTCTTGTTGGGTCAAAACAATTTCATAAAAAGGCCTCTGGATACTAGCTCAATTTCCAAAGCTTATTTGGTATTTCTTCTCTTTGTGTTTAGATATTATAGTGGAGAGGGACAAGAAAGATGGGAGAAAGAGAACAACATACAACAAAGGTCATGAGCCAGATTTGAACCCAAAAAATCATAAGCCTGCCAATCTGTTACTGAACCTGTACAAGCACATTAGCACACTATATTCCCTGTTATTAAAGCATTTAAGCATAACTGCATGCAAACAATAATAATAAATAATCAATGATCGGGCAGTGGAATTAGCAAGTGGAGTTTTTAACGTCAACATAGCTTCACTCACCCAACTCATACATACCTCCCCCAACACCCCACCCAACCCCTCCAGCTGAGCACCTATAAAGCTCTAGCGCATATGTTGATTTTCTTTAACCATGCACCATGATCCCATGAAATTCATTTTGTGTCTCAGAAAGATAGGCAATAATGACTATATCACTGGAGCAGACCATTTTAAAGAACAAATGAATTGGCTTTAACAGTAAAAATGTCAAACAGAAGCATAAATGCTTTAAGTACTGCTTAACTAATGCTTCCACAGGCTATTCTACTCTCTCCAGGACGTGTATATATTTGCTGTATTGATCTTCTGCATGACTGTACTACCTTAATGTGTCATGGTTTTCTGTGAAACCTTTCTTTATGCTGCTATCTTGGCCAGGACTCGCTTAAAAAAAGAGAGGCCAATCTTAACGTGACTACTCTGATTAAATAAAGGATAAATTATAAAAAGATACAATCAAATAAATTGTAAACTGCCCCCCAGTCCTCTGTTAGTTTCCAAGAGCTGGCTGGTTAAGCAATATATATCCTTGTTGCAAGATATCTTTTCAGGAAGGTGGATTTAGAGGATTAGGATTGTGTATTTACCCCACAGGGACATGAAAATAGCAAAGAGGACAGTGGCTCCGTTGTCAAACAGGTATGATGCTCGGGCCAACGAGCACACCGAACTCAGACGCCAGTAGTCACACACTGCGTCACACAGCGGACACATGATGATGTTCAGATTGTCATTGCATGTCTCCTGACTGAAATACACATACACAAAATGAACAAAGTCATATAAACAAACAGAATATGTAGAATAAAGTATATCAATGTGCCAAAAATGTGCACTAAATAACATCACACATGTACTTGATGCAAAGAGATTTAAGAGTTTGTATCTTCCTACCTCGGCACGTTGGTGTCAACAGTAAATATGCCGTACAGGAAGACAATGATCCCCAGTACAGAGGGAGGGATGAGGAGCTGAGTGTAAACACCCAGCCAGGCAAAATACAATCCAATCTGCTCTCCAAAGTACTTCCTGTCAACGCAAAGTTAACGTATCAGCTAGCTGCTTGGCTTTGCTTGGAGATTTATTTATTTTTTTGCACTGACTGCTCTGTACCTGATCAGGTCCACCGGCTGGTATTTATGCATGACTCCATAGTTGGCCCATTCTTCGTGGAGGAGCTGAAGGACACACAAGCGCACGCCACAACAGTTGAACACCAAAAAGATTATACAGGATGTTAAATGAATACACTAAATCTTGATTGTTTGCTGGTATAATAGTAACAAGAACCATCTTATGTCAAATGTCTAATTTTTTTAAAAATTGAATTTATCCTAACCTTGTCATCTGAAAGAGTCAAACGCTCACTTGCCCAAACTGGCTATCATAAAGCACCATGAATAGCATCATCTTCATTAACTCCAGAGTATATTTATTTCATTATAGGCATGGAGTATGTACTAGAGTTAGTGAACAAAACCTGGGCACAACTTTGTCAGTCACATTCATCCCACTATTGCTGATCGTAGCTCTCACCTGTCTGTCATTTCGCTGATCTCTCCGTCCTCTCCTTGTGAACGACCCCTGAAAAAACAACATCACCAGCTCTTCATATGAACTAAAATGACTTATTTCATATTTTACTCACAATCATCACACTGTAGTCAAGTGTTTGGAGCAATATTTTTCTCTCAATATGGTTCTAATTCTCCCTTTCTCACTACCAAATCTGATGTTATGTGTCTTCCATATACTGTATATCCATAACCTTCCATACTGTAAACCTCTACAATGCCCTTTCCTTTCAGCAGGATGCATTTTGTCAAGTCTAACACAAAAAAAACCTTTCAAATATTTTTAGCAGAACTATTTTAATAAAGATATGCAAAATGAGTATGGATAGTGTTTTGAGAAAATGTGCTTCCCTACAGTCTGGCCATTGCTGTTATACTCACATCATGAAGAGGGAAGGCAGAGTCGTAGACACCCCGAGCCAGTAGTGACGTGATGCCTATAGGGAGTGTAACACCATGTTATAGATAGTATCAAATCCGACTGATAGCAGGCACATGAACAGCATGAAAAAGAGACTAAAGCCAAAGCAAAGGTTAGAGCTCACCGGTGGTCTGGCAGGTTTGTGTGCAGGGTGTACGTGAAATAATCTCAGCAACCTAGACACAAAAATAGCATAACACAAATAGTATTAGCGCATGTAGACAGATGATTTGAACGGATTTACAAAGAGATTTTTTTTAATCTGCACTCACAATTCTGCTGCGTGTCGCATTGTCAAATAGGGTTTCTGTTGACTTGATGTCGTACCTGCAGAAAATGACAAAGAGCAGTTACAGACATGTGCACACACAGATTGTCAGTGTGCAATGCCTGGGGTAAAGCTGTTCACAGAAGTCCTGGTCCAGTACGTACTGAGGTCACTGTTCAATACATTTTTATATAACTTAGGCCTATCTACCAGCTAAGCGAATGTTTTCCACTAATATGCCTGCTTCAACTAACTTGCCATGACCAAGCTTGCCTAATTCTCAGTTTCAGTGGTGAAAGACAGTAAATCAAACAACATAAGTTCACTTTACTTGAGAGCTTCAAAAGTTTATGATGATGAAGATTAAAGCACATTAGGTATTAGGCTTGAGTTATCGAAATCACTAACCATGATTCAATTGAAAGTCATGTGCGTCCCAAACCAAGGGTGACCAAGTGGGTCGGTTTTCTAACAGTTACCATTCCACTACAGGTGCATGCTTGTGTGTGTGCACGCGCCGTGTGTGTGCACGTGCATGGTGTGTGAGAGTATAAGTACTCACAGGTGGAGCTTGTCTCTGATGAAAGGGTGTTTGAGGGTTTTGAAGCGGGTGCCTGTCTCTGAGTCTCTCTGGATGTCAAAATCGTCGACGTCTGGTTGAAACGGCTTGCTGATTATGGTCATCATGAAATCCCATATGCCGGCCATGCCCGTCCGTTCTCGCAATTCACAGCTCTGCTCAATTAAAGCATACAATGCATGCCCTTTGATCAAATATACTCAATTATGCCATATTATTTTTACCATACCACATATTACATGATCTTATCTAGTCATCTTGTCACTACAAAAGACAGGATTGTCATGTGTAAGAAAAGCAATCTTCTGGAAATGTTCAAATGGTGAAAAATACTCTATGTGAAATGGGAATTATAGTGACCAGGGTGTGTAAAGGATTGCGGTAAAAAGCTGACCTTTTTCACAGCAACTTTGATCTTCTGAAGCTCCGCTTCTCGGCTGAGTATTGGCCATGGGATGTGCAGTCGAATAAACCCTATACCATGCGACCTCTACACATAAACACACACATTACACACACATTAATGTGACATGTGAATACAAACCCTCCACGCATTACTTCATCACATCAAGCACTATTTGAAAAATCTGTTTCAAAGTTATAATCATAGGATATACGTAGATTTTTTCAATAAATCAAACTGAATTGAAAACATTCCTGCCTTTTCCCCTCAGCCTAAGATGGGAGTCGTGACCTACTCTATATCCGTCTGTCTGCCATTCTCCTTCACTCTCTCTCTTTGCATTTAATTTGCTCCAGCTACTTGTCCCCACACAATCAGTTGAGCCACCTCTAAAACTATGCTGTATGTATGCTCCAAGTCCAAGTCCAGAACCTTACAGTCCCAGAAGCTACAAGGAACGGATGCAGATCTGGAGCACTGAGATAATAATGAACTGGCGGGGTGGCTAACTGAATCTTACCCTGCCACATTAATTTGCATCATCTGGAAATTGACAAGCCACAATTACTGTAGTATCCTTAGAGCGAGACACATACAGCACAGCTGCACAGGCTTCACAAGCAGCTGCTCCACCTCTGATGTTGTACGTGTTATCAGCAGTTTCCAGCTATGGCATTAAAAACCCATTACAGCCTTTTCAACTGTAGCAGCCTCTGCTCTACCTTGAGCCTGACAGTCAGAAGAACCTGCTCTGGCTTAGTGAGTCTGTACAAATATGCACATTCATAAGAACATTGCACATTATTTGGCAAGAAAACGACTGTAGACTACCTGGTGTTGTAGCCTGCACTTACGCACATATGATCACACTCATTCCCCAATCAACAGCACTGAATATTCAAATGAATCATTCACTGTTTTTTGTTTTTTTTATTCTGCAAAGGTATTTTTGACTGAACTGAAATTGACCCCCTGCCATAGATAGACAGACATAAAAAAAACACTGATTCTGCCCACAATGACAATGACACTCAGCTCTTCCTTCTTCCCATTTGACCTCAGTTAAAACCACCAGCACAACAATTGGGGAAAACACATGCACATGCCAACCCACACACTTCCAAGTAGTGGATCACTCTCTAATAAGGCCCTATAATCTGGCCTTTGGCTTCACACTTACTGTCAGCGGTCTTAATCCTCAACCAAAACAGCAGCTGATTTAACACGCAACCTTCTCTCACCCAAACACACACACACACACACACACACACACAGAAAAACTCAAAAACACATGCACATGAATGCATACGCACACACAAAACATACATAAAACACATGCACACACATAAAAAGACACACATTCTATTTCTCATTGTTATTTCTATGTTTTCTGTCTAGACTTTATGTGCTATTGATCTAAGTAAGGGAACCTCTTTCTTTAATTAGACAGCAGGTGTGTCCTCCAGCTTCTAGGGACAGGTTAAGACTTATCCTTGACCTGTATGGCAGCCAACCAATCACAGGATTTGTAGTCACATCACTTCTGGCCGGCCCTAACTCTTACATGTTTATCAGAGTGTATGGCGTGTGAAAATATAATCATACAGTAGATGTTTCACACTTTCACACTGATGGCTTTCTGCCAACTTGTCCATCATTACCAAAAAAAAACATCATTGTCTCCAGAAAGTGCAAGTAATGTAAAGAGAAACAGACACACACCTCTTTATCACGTTCTATCTGTAGTCCAGCTTCCAGTAGCTCGGCTTCAAACTCCTCCCTCACTACGGCCTTCTCCTCCTCAGTCAGGTTTGACTCCTCCAAATCCCCTGCCACCATGCCCGCCTCCACAATATCTGCATTCGTGTCCCGTCGACCTGTCGATGGTATCGGAATACTCCCATTGGATGTGATGGAAAAGCGTGGCTTGGATCCCCGCCTTTTGTTGTATTTGTAGCAAAGAACGTAGTCCACCTTTCTCCTGCCATCAGCGAAATACAGTCCAGGACCTAGCTCTATGCCCGACTCCTAGACAAACACAAAAACACACGCGGATAATTAATCAGCTGCGGGATAAGGGGATGATGGGTAGGGTATAGTGGAAGAGCTTGAGAGCTTGTCCCATGATCTCCATGGTTGGAATAAGATACAGAGATACAGAGGTTGTATCAAGAGTGAGACAGGTGACATATTACAGTATTTTAAAGCCATAGGAGGTGTGTGTTAGTGTTCAGAGGAGGCCATACCGGAGGTGGAGGGTCATCATCATCACAGAGGATGACAAGGCCTCCATTGGCTGCGTCCAGCCCTAGCCCAGATATTGTGCGGGCTAAAGAAACAAGCTTCTCCGAGCGAATGGACGATGACTCACTCATTGCTCTGGTGGCGCCGGGCATACGTATTTTTCCGTTCCATCCCTCTGCAGATGATGGGAAAGAGAGGAGTTC
>OMOV01089417.1:0-11817 GCA_900312565.1 Beryx splendens | reverse complement strand
CATGGCCCTGGAAAGCCCACGACTGGACAAGTGATTTAGCCCCCTCTGGGATAAACTTTGAGATCACACACACACACATACACACAGCGGACACAGCCCACACACATGGACACACACGAGGCATGCACACAGGCACACGCACACGCAGACATAAACGCACTGCACGTATGCGCCCACACACCCACACTGGGAACAGATATGGACATCTTACAAGGATGAATGGCCAGCCTGCGAAGGACGGCAGGACAGCATAATAAAAGCCAGACGAGGCATTAATCCTCCTTGTGCGGTTCGCTGATGTTTGCAGCATTATGGCAGGCCTCTAACAATTTTTCACGTCTCCGCTGTGTGAGGGGGGGCCGGTGCCGCAGGGCCGGCGGTAAGTGTAATGCTAAATCACAACTATGTGCGTGGCATGTTGTGTCATCTTTATTGTAGTACTAAAGGTATTGGATGTTTGTGCAGGAGATCCTTTTAACATCATGTTCATGAAGGGTAGGACTAGGATTATACATTACACCAAATTATACATTTTATACAATACCTTTTGCACCAATGGGTCAAATTATAATAAGACAATTGTACATCTTTCGAATAAATAATAACCCAATGTTGCTAGTTTTGTTAAAGCAACCAAAGACAAGGAAAGTAACTGAACACTAACCTTTGTGACTTTTTTTATTTCACGGCAACGACGGCCAACGATGCCCAGAACATTTTTTATTTGATTTTCTGGGTCAAGTCTGTCAGGCCTGTTAATAAAGAAAAAAAACAAAAAAACAACTGAGCACTCCATTTTATGAGTGGAGCTGACCTTTAAAGAGCTCAGGCTACACTGAGGGGATTTCAAGCCACCAATTAGCACTCTAGTTTCTACTCTAGCGCAACCTCAGGTCTCCCGCACAGACATGTACATCCCATCAACATCTGCATATAAAGAAGGCGGCAGGACACAATGCACACAACAACAACAACAAATGTATTCAAGCGGCCGTCCAAGTCGAGGTCACATTGCATTACAGTGTTGCGTTGGTGTTTGGTTGCTTTGCATTGGCTTCGTTTTGAACTGTATATTTGGTATTTGTTTTTTTATTTTTATTTTACTAACCCCAACCCTAACCCTAACCCACTGAATGTTCTACTAACGTTCCATTGAAACATACCACCTCATCTTTAAACTCTCACATTTATTTCAGTTAAATCAAAAATAACAGAATAATTCGTTTCCAAAGCATTATATATCCATTTTGGGGGGGGGGGAACAAAAAAAACAAAAAAAACAAAAAAAACAATCATCATCATTTACCACTGAAATGTAGAGCATCCAGACCATTAAGGTTATCATTTTCTTAAATGGGCGACTTGCAGTTACAGTAGGTTACACAAAAACCATGATTTGTTTTAACCGTGCTGCTGTAATAAAATCTCATCTTGGAACAAAACTCTCCAAATGATCTCCCACTCATATAGCGACTTGCCCTATAAAATGACTAGGATACAAAAGGACTATAAAGAATAGGCAAGATAGAGTCAAAAGTAGGTCTTCAAGTCCAGTACACTACATTTATGAAAACTGACAACACCAAAGCACGCACACACATCAAGGATTATGCCCCAGTAAACATGGTAACAGTGTGGTCAAGGGCAAGCATAATAATGAATTGATTGTCCTCTGAGAGTGTCATAATGGAAGTGAATCAGACTATGCAGTGCTCTTTTAACAATCAATAAAGATATTAATCGCCACCAGTACCCAAATGATTGATTACATCCATTTTTTTTTAAGCATAATGCAAGGTTAGATCAATTATGAATACCTTCCATAGTGCCTTAACTGCCTTATAAATAAATAATCATAGAATATCATTATAGGTAAACCTAACAAAAAGGTTTATAAAAGCACATATATTGGCACTCTACTGCTTTCTATTTTGGGAGAGGAGAAAGACAGAAAAAAAAAGATTATTTTGAAATTAATTTCCAAAGAGTTGTCAATATTCCTGAAGTGTGGCGCATGCAGCGCCTAGCTGTGGCGCTGCATTAAGCTTTCATGAAAGTGAAAGTTAATTAGATATGATGACTGAACTCCCGGGATCGTAATTAGCCGAACTGCGTGACTGCTCTCCTGTAATTAAATGTCATTTTCCCTCAGTTCACTGAGCCTGAAAAAAAAAAAAGAAGAAGAAAAAATACTACGCTGCTGCAGAAAATGTCAGATGCAACAAATTCACCTGTGCCCCATGGCCTGATCCCCAGACATTTCTGGAACATGTGCAAGGAAGACAAAGAGTGGGTTTGGAGTTGGTTGTCAGTGTTGCACACAAAACTAATAAAAATGAGCCTCTGGTCGGTGGGCTATTTGTGCCCCGTGTCATCCTGCTCCGTTTTCATTGCTCTCTCTGACATTTCGGATCGTATTTTGGGGTTGGAGAGTGGACGCTTGGAGGTCGCGAAAGACTGTAAACATTCAAGGTTAAAGCAAGAGGGTGAGAAAAGGAGAAGAGGTCGTATCTGCGGGTGAGAATGAGATGTCACCTTCCTTCCCTCTCTCCCTCCCTGGCAGGTGTCATATGTGGATAACCCCGGGATATGAGAGGAGAGCGGAGGAGAAGGGAGCCGGTCCAACTGAGGACACGGCAGGTCTCTTGTCACGTGTTGGAGGAGAAGAGTCAAACCTGCAGGAGCCAAACTATTGACTGGCACCAGAGGACACTGTGAGGACAATAATAACAACAACAGCAACCACAACCTCTGTTGTCGAGCTGCCATTGTGTACTTTGCTTCCCAGCTTAAAGGCAGTGGGCATTGCACGCAGTGGAAAGTGCTGAAAATTTAAAACAAGGACACATACGGGAGATGGCGTTGCTATTATAATGTTGAGCGTGTGTTTTGTCTCTGTGGACGCATTCATGAACGCATGCAGGAAAGTCTGCATGCATGGGTTGTTGCTGACAGGAACTGTTGCAGGCTTCGTTCTCAATAATAATCACTCATTTTACTGTCTCTACAGTGCGCTCTCTCTGAAGGCATATCATTGACACTGGAAGAGACAGTGCGAGCAGGGAACCTAATTACCTCTGCCCTATGGACAGAAATTGATCACTGTGAATGTAATAAGGCTTTAACGTGTGTGCCTGAGAAAACGACTTGGGGCTCCCCGCCGTGTTTTGAATTAGAAAAACGACAGGTTAAAAACCCACCCGCGTCTCTGACTGAATCACTAATGTGGAGTCGCGCTTCTTCTCTGCTCTGCTCCGTACTTTGTTGTAAACATATCTGCGCTGGTCACAAGCCTGGGTTCCAAAACTTTTTGCATGTCACTGAGTCAGACAGACTCTATTACGCTTCAGTCCTCAGACCCACATTTGATAAAGTTTTGTCCCCTCTGACACGATTTTTGTCTGTCCGTCCATCTGTCTGGTGAGGATGTAACAATGGCAAAAGGGAGAGGTTAAAGAAGGATTTTTAAGCACTGAGACAATTAAGATGGTGGATTGTGCTAATTGGGTTATACAACCCTGTATGCGGTCCCGATGTTTTGTACCATCAGTGCAGATTTTGTTTTTTTATCACATTGTTCATTTGTTGTACAGTGTTTCACTTGTTTTCTCTTGTCTGCAGTTAGCATTACAATAACAGAAAATGATGAAAGAGAAAGCCAAAGTAGAGCAATACAACAAGTATTAAGGATTCATCATCTGAATATTATTCCAGAGAGAGTTTTTTTTTTATGGATGCTTTAACTTCGACTGCCACAATCTATGTAATCACATTAACCTGCCTAAAAGAGACGCCTAAATTCCCTTATGTTCTCCCGATCCCTTATCACCATAATAAGTGGAAAGCAAACAGTTGAGATTTTTCCGAGCAAATCATTTCTCTGTTATTACATACCAGTGTCAAGTGGCGTGCCAGTCGAAGCCAAGCAAACAACACCTTAATATTTGTCTACGATGGATTCCTACTGCTTGACGGTTGTTTGCTTTAACCTTTCCTCTTCAGCATGGTATTCTAGTGTCTTTCCTCTGCCTATAGCTTTACATCCCGCCTGCCTATCTGCCTGCCTAAGGGCACTAAAGGTGTCTACCACTAATTCCACCTGAGCCCTTAATTACCTCATTAATTTAGGCTGACAGGCTAGGTTAAAACCCCTCTGTGATCCCCAGACACCGTACATGGGCATTAGCCAACGAATGGGGGGCCATAACCTGGTCCCCTTTTTTGAGACCCCTAACTGTTTAACAAGGTTTAGACCTAATCCACGACTTTATCTTTATGGATCTTGGCCTGGTTTTTCAAAAGCAGCTTGGTGTTAATTGTCGATTGGCTTGCAGTTAGGGTTAGCGGAACCAAGACTTAGAGGGAAACTTTGGCTGAATGGGGGTTTGGGTGACATTATGGCAAGCTAAGCTAGGATAGCCCCCCTTATGAAACCATTAGTTGAGGATTTCCACTGTGGCTTTAGCTAAGCCATCTCCTACCCGGATCCATTCAATAAAGATGGCCACTGAAGGACATAGTGCGAGAGAAATACAATGGCTTGAAGGCTCCTGGAGATCCTATCTAGACAGAGGAGTAATAAGGAGAGGGCTGAGAGGAGGTTATATTGGTCCAGCTGGATGGCATGGAGGAGAAAGGAGGGCCATCACACACGTTCGGCTTTGACTGAAGATGGGATTAGAACGAGAGAGAGAGAAGGTGGAGGAGAGAGCCAGAGAGACAGACAGACAGAGATAGAGAAGAGACAGAGAGGCAGAGATAGTGAAGGAGAGCAGCAGCGAACGGCAGAGAGGAAGATTGATGGCTGACTCGTCCTCGCTAGGTGATTTCCCATCTCTCCAGACGAAGCCCGCACCCAGGAGCCACCACTCCGCCACGGAGGGGAGAAATGGGCAGATGGTGAAGGAGGAGAAGAGGGCTATAAAATCGCAGAATTGTTGAGAAGATAAAACCGGCAGAAGGTGATGGTTTGTGCGAATCAGTGAGAGAGAAAGAGGGAATGGGTGAATAGGGAGGGAAAGGTATTAGGAAGTGATTTGTATTAGGCATCAAGAAAATATGAGAGTAATGAAAGTAAAAAATAGGCTTGACTGCAGGAACTCCCCGGTTTGTCTTTTGTTTAAGGAGGAATGGTCAATCACAGCTCCTTTTGTGCTTGCTTAGACATTTACAGTACACAGAGACACTGAAATGCACTGAAGTATCCGGCAGAAGTGAAATTAATTTGGCCGCAGCTGGGTTTCTACACCACATGTGCATGACAGAGCAGCAAACTGGGCTAACTGGCATGATTCCATCTAATATGGAAAGCAACCTTTTCTTTTATTTTTGGGCGTACCGGTGGTATTCAGTGATAAATCAATTCACAAAAGTGGGATCAATAATTCTACAAACTATGTGAACAGTAACCAATTGACTAACATTGTCGATTATGCCATTATTGACACCATGCAGAAATCCAATGCAAATGCAACAGAGTATCAATAACAGTATCAATACTGTGCACTCAGGAGAGTAATTAAAATCTGTTAATTGATCTATTTCAACATAAAAAACATCATAAGCTGTGACGTGTAAATTGCCAATTATACTGTATAGAAGCAATGATGAAGCCAGCGTGAATTATGTCACCTTCAACAAAATGCATAAGGAATTAATTTACATATTTAAAGATTGGTTTTGACTGAAGTAGCTGTGCTGAAAGTGTACGGAAAATATGTGGGTGCTTGCATACTAATACTGTGGCGCACACACAAGCACACACACACACACACACACACAACACACACACATTTAATCACCGTCTAGCTATAGGTTTTGACATATTGTTCATGTTCCTCCACGGGTAGCTGCTGTATTGAAAGATGTTTACCATACCTGATGCCACATTAAGGCAGGAACAACACCCCTGAATGTGAATGCATTGAATGTATGGAACGACCTTGTATTACTATGTGCAGGACAATAACAACGGCTACATCTGGATCGCATTGTTCCTTAGCTACAAATGCAGCGTTTGTGCTCAGTTTAATCATGACCGGAGGCTACAAAGTAAAGGCTGCAGCATATATCGGCAGAGTCAGCGTACCGTAAACCATGTATGATGTGTGATCCGCTGTCCTTTACTTTGTTGAGCTCCAGTACATTTCTGTGTAAAAAAAAAAACGGAGTGATATATTTCAAGCGCAGAGAATTGGATATGGATTTCATTCTCTCAAATCATGTCACATCGTTTCACTTTGGTCGAGAGTTCGTTGATTAGCAAGAATAGAGGTTTGCCACTTCAGTGACCCTGTCGATTCATGTTGCTTCATCAAACATTTGAAAAAGAAAAAAAAATCAATATAAAAAAATAGCTCAACATATCCCTCGTTAAAAGGTCAAATTAGGAGCAGTGAATATGCAATTATTAAAACACAGCACTATATTGCCTAACTTTATATCCTTTGTAATAATGTAATTTTTAATACATTTTTACTGTTGCAATTGACTGTATGTCCAAAAGACATTTGTAGAGAACCAACCTTTTACAACCTCTGAAAGTATTAAGACGACTCTCTCTCTCCAGCTGTTACACAACTGGGAAGCAAAAACATGAATTGGTATTATTTTAGCAAGCACCAGCATCTCTGTTACCAGCCATTGCATTAGCTACTATTGTTTAAACGGAACAGTGACTTGTACAAAAAGTCACCCTAAAACTTTGTTGTAGAAACACAGTCTTAACAGTGAACAGCTGGGGGCGATGGGAAATGCAATAAATGGGAAAAAATGACAAGAGATATGAAAAGTTTTCCCACACCAACTGTCCTAAACTAGGCCAAAACTAACACCAAGCAATAAATCTTATCAATTTCCAACAAATAACTTGATAATAGTCAAGGCTACCATAAGAAAGTAGAGATGAGGCCCTGTATGTCCTTCCCATACCTGCAGGCTCACTTCCCCTCTTTTAAAAAACATTGAATAAACTATACTGGCAGTTTACAGGTCCATTAAATCAGCTGGGATAGTGCCGGAGAGCAGAGGGGAGAGGTATTACATTTGTGTTATTGGTCAAATATCGCTGGCCTGTGAAGGGAAAAAAAGGTGATATCCAGCGCAGGCCGGGCAAATGGAGAAAGAGAGAGAGGGAGAGAGAGAGAGAGAGAGAGAGAGACGGGAGGATATGTCACAGCTATGTCCTTTCTGATAAGTGAGTTTTCACTTGCCTTCAACCGCCCCACTGTAATAAGAGTTGACACCTATTTGTGACATATGACTGTATCTCAGATTGCCTGGGGTGTGATAGCATCACGACGCCCCGCTCAGCTTAGCTGGCGATGGAGGGATAGCAAAAGTGAGGGATGGAAAATAGAGGGGTGCGCGGCTCAAATGCGCTGGTCCTGGTGATACGGTATCTGCAGGATACACAGGAGGGAGGGAGGGAGGACGAGATGGGAAAAAAGGGATGTGTGCAGCTCATGTGTTGCTTGCTGTTGGAAAGAATGGAGGGATAGATGGATGAAAGGATGGATGTACGGATGGGCCATAATCACTGGGTGCCTTAGGGAGTTGATGTCAATGCTATTTTGCCTCTACCATTACAACAGACATGAAAAGCACACACACGTGCATGGTTAAAATAGTAGTGAACGCATTATCTCTCAACAACAGGTCCAATTATCCTTTTCTTTTTTTTAAATAACAAACCATAATGATTCCAAACAAGCCTCCTCCTATGAATGGCGTAAACAAAGTTATTCTGGTCATGGAGTGTATGGAAGACAGTGGTAATACCGGGGTAATTGGGCTGGCATGGGCACAGCTGAGCCCGCCACATCCACTCCACTCCACTGCCTTTATAGACCTAGGGGAGGGGAACGGATGGAGGGAGGAAGAGAGGGATAGAGACACGGATGCACTGTAAAAAAATGTCTATCTTGACAAGTCATTTCCCCTAGTGAGTGTTAAAATGGTCTTTTTAGCCGGGCCAGGAGGCGGTGGCAGCTACGGCTGCAGACCAGCCAGAGAAGTTGGTCTGTGTCAGAGTTTAGCAAGTTGAGCGTTCTGAAAGCCAGGGTGTGGCTCGTCCAACTGATTAAAACAGTCACTAGTGAGTAATGAAAAGTTTGCCTTTCATTACTCACTGGCGGAGATGTGCACCTCTGCTGGCAGTGCACATTTTAGACATCAACCTTTCATTAATCACTAGTCACTATTTTAATCAGCACTCCATGTCCATGTCTCCAATCCACTTCTACCAGTTATTATGCATTAGTTAATAGTATCTATTTATTAATCACTAGTTCCTATTCTAATTTTAAATGAGTGTTGCCAACAATTCTGACATTCTATAATAAATACTCAGTTTGTTAGTGATATGCTGTAAACCATATAGTTTATACTATTTTACAGCTTGCTAGCTTTAGCTAAAGCATAAACGGAGTGGAAGTAGGCTGCTTATTACTTCTGGTATCATGGTAAACTCAAAGATGAGTGATGCATTGTGTCCTGCAATGGCACATGCGCGTAAAGGTTTATTTGTTTTTTTTGTTTTTTTTCATTTTTGTGCCCGACTGACAGTGACATAATTTCTCTCATTGCCAATGCTGGTCAATTGTTTGGAGAATCTTCTGGAAACTTACTCCTTACGCTCAATGTCAGTTGTTTTGAGAGAATTCTTAGAAAAGAGTTATTAATTATCTCACTTGATTTGGCAGACATTTTCTATCTTGAAAATGAAACGAAAATGAACAATTACTCAATACTACACAATACTCAAACTTGTTAAGATGGACATTTTTTGCAGTGTGGGGATTCGCTCACTCATGGTCACACATCTGCAATCATCACACACCCACATAGGCTGGCCTTGGTACAGTAGATATTACATATGCATGGGCACTTACATGCACACACACGTCCGCTTATGCATATTTGCTTTCTGCGGCTGTGTATATGTTTTCTTTCAATACATTTCTTGCTTGTTAGCATGCCTATTTTCTATTGCAAAATGTGACGGAGCATGCCTTGCTGTATTTAACAAATCCCGATGGGAGCGGACAAATGATGCAGAGCAAATTATTTACTGTATCACACAGAAAGGTAGTGAAAAGCTTCCATCTTTAAAACCGGTGTTCAAACAGGTTACAGGTATCAAAAAGTTCCCATTAAGAGCCAACCTTGCGGTGAACACGTACACACAGCAGAGCGGAGTTTTGACACTGTGGTTTCACAGATCAATGGCCTCTCCTCTCCTCTGCAGTCTCTCTGGCATGATAAAACACACCTCACTCAGTATGCTCACGGAGTCTGCGCTACATCTAATGTGCCAAAGCCTGAGTAGGAAGGTCACCAAGGCTAGATAAAGGCGAATGTACGAGTGTATTCTTTATCGATAAATTACGAGTTACTGACAGTTATAAATGTGGCAGGTATATAAATGATAAGCACACATTTTATGAGGAATGGAGAATCTGTATGCATGAACACTGGGAGGAGAAAGTGCTTAACAGTACCAATGCCAAATAGTAGGTTGTTGTCTCCTAGCCATAGCAGTAAAGCGTTTGGCATGATACAGACCTGGATCCACCTCGCACGGCACTACATAACACCATCTCTGAACCAAATAGGCTAAGTATTCACTCCTACTCTTTGAAGAGCATTCAATATACTGCAGTGTGGTGACATTGCAAGCAGTTTCCAAACTAGATCACCTGCATCACCTTGGTTTCAAAGGGAGGTGACTGCTTGACTGCAAAATGTGCACCTTATTTTGCTCTATTTGAGTTAAAAACCCCGTGAAATGGCATCTTTACATCCTGGGTCCTGCTGAAACAGGATGTTGGGGTGGGACATAATGCAGTGAAGGATCATTCAAAAGTCTAAACCAGTGGAAGAGAGAAAGGCAATTTTAGTTGATAGGAGGGGTGCGGAGGGGCAGGATTGTTCACAAATCTGACGGTTTTATTGGTTATTAATTTATATTAAAACGTACAGTATGAGGTCACCATGAAAGATACTGTGTTTTACAGGAAGAAAAAGGGAGTGGGAGTTCATTTCATGGGGACTTCAAGAGCTATCCAAGAGCTGCTCAGTAACTATTGAACATGAAATTAGTCTTCAGTGTAACATACAGAACCATTTGCGGTTCTGTAGAACTATTAATGCTTCTATAGAATCATTTGGGAATTCCACATAGGGCATCTAGCGAGCCACAGAGCCATCAAAGACCCTATCTTCTGTAATACCTTGATTTCATTCCTTCTCATTAACCTCTGATTCAGATAAACGTTTGAAACTTCGGGCTAATACCTTTCGCAGCTAATGGGCTAAGTCTGAATAATGTGAAGTCATCAGTGTCGCCTCCTGACCTTACAACCCGTAAATGAACTGCATGTTCTGCCTCATATGTAAAATGGATTGGTCTGATTAACTGTGAGTGATTTTTTTTCCCCTCTGAAGTGGAGTGGTCAGTCCACTCACCTTTTAGCACCTTCATTTAGTGGGAAGGTAGGGAGGTAAAATCCTAAGCGAGCGGGGGGCACATGTGGTGTCAGAGGTGGCGAACTTTCCCAATTAACAATCTTTGGCAACAGCTGATGCAAAGTCCCTTTTTGGGAAAGTCAGATCACTCGGGCGCCACCTTGGTAGGACAGTAAGTTTGTGACGAACAAGACACGACTCCCATCTGTTTTTATGAGCAGTTGTCTATATCTAAAGTTATGGCATACATAACTTAGGAACACTGATGAACAGGAAAAAACTGTTTTCCATTAACCAACGTTTGTACGCATGCGGCATCCACCGCTTCACGAAACAGTGAGATTACGACATTCAAGTCTGGTTTAGGGCAATCCCATACAGACATTTGTCATTGTATCACCTGTCAACAGTCATGCCATCATGCAGTCCACAGTAAGGAGCTGACGGTTATTTATCTGAGGATATCATGCCATCAAATTATTTCAGATGTATTAAATGATTGGCAGAGACGGTTCTTTCCCCAAACTTGTGTGATTTGTCGTAAATAACAGTTCTGCTGTTGCGTAAACCTGAAAGTATGATTGCTTCTTTATGATATGCACACAAAGGTGTGTTGATTAGCCACTTTCGCTGATGACACGTCTTACACTGTCGGAGCCATCACCTTCAGCGTTGCAGATTTCCCCATTCAAAACTGATAGAGTGCACTGTCTCTATATAATACTGTCTGTGGCTATGGATCCTTTTTCAGTAGTGACCTTTTACCTCCCCGTTATTGCTTTGTTGTTGTTCTCCCTCTTATAAAATGTCTTGTGTGTCTCACCCCGTCTCTCAGAGGGACTGAGTCTACCTGAAAGCAGAGCACCACTTATCATTTTGCCACACTTCAAAGATTTCAAACTAAAAGCGACATTGCAAATGCGGAACTGAGGAATCGTGCTTCGATGCAGCTTGAGCCGTAACTATTAGCGAGTTAGTGAGTGTTTGGAGAGCGGTATCAAAACTCTCCAGCGGCTACTCAAGATGCCAGGTTAGCTTAATATGTCACGTGACCGTTGAAATTGTCATGATCTCGCTCGGGCCTCATCAAAGGCATCTCAATTAGGAGACATCTCCGTTGACACCGGAGAGCTTTCCCATCTAATGAAGTACCCCACATTATTGCCCTGCTGGTAAATTATTCAACTAAACTCCCGCTCAGATGGGGGTGGATGGTGGCGGTGGTGGTGGGGGATTGGAAAGAGAAAAAAAAAAAAAAGGAAAAAAAAAAACCTCACCTCGTCATTTTCAATTCATCATCTTTCCTTCAATTTTGCTTTCCGGTCAACAGAGAATTTTACCCTAAAAAGT
>OMOV01089412.1:0-12121 GCA_900312565.1 Beryx splendens | reverse complement strand
AACTACGCAGACTGCCTGAAACACCTCCCCCCCCCTTGCCCCCATACCTGCATCCCCCTGCTTTGTGTTGTCACCCTGTCCATGGAAACCAGAGGTGGTTGTGGTGTTGGGTTGGAGGGGGAGAAGGGGAGCGAGGGAGGATGAGGCACCGAAATCAAGAAAAATAAACTAAAAAAGGCCAAAAGAAAAAGAACTTTTGAGTGGTGCTATGTGCCTAGCCTGAAGCGCGATACCCCAGCAGTCCCTTCCTGGTCTGTTTCTCTGTCCTCTGCCATGTCTTTATCAGAGTCAGTGGAAAACGTCCTGCCTGCACCTGCGGTGGCCACTATGGGAAGCAGGTGAGTCACTGCAGACCCAGCATCATGTCTGCTGCCAGAATCAGTCCTGGACAGTTCAGCCCTCCTGCTCCCGCTGTGCCCTTCCTCCTCCTCCTCAGGTGGGCTCTCTGTATCGGACTCCCCTTCTTCTTCCAAGGTCAGCTCAAACTGGAACTTATCGCCGGAAGTGGAGCCGATACCCCCTGCGAGCCCCGAGGCTCCTCCGGGAAGGGCCTCCTCATCCTGGCCTTCCGGGTTGGGCGAGGGGCTGTGGGGGATCATGCTCTGGTACCACTCCCTGTTGTCCTCCAGTGTGTCCAGGATGTCCTGAGCATCAGGGTGGACGAGGTCAGCCCACGTCTCCCAAAGAGGGTGAACGATGTAGTCAATGAAACCCACCTGGAACAGAGAGAAAGGAACGGTGTTCAAATTCGCCCATATCCACATATACAAAAGGGCGTTTTAGATGACATGAATTAAACAGCTTGTATACCTGGTTCTTCTCTATAGAGGCATTGTGTTTGTCACACATGGGGCTGATCTCCATGCCCTTGTCCCTCTCCCTGTCCCCCTGGGTGAAGAACTCCACCATGATGCGGTCGGTCCACTGCCGGTACAGCTCCAGGGGCTTGGTGGGGTTGCTCAGGTCCGCACAGTGCACCATGTTCTGAAGGACCTGGGGTGACAAAACAAGAGTGTCAATACCCAATGACGAAATACTTTTCGGACACATTTCTGTTCATTTCTCAGTGTCTATTTTGACACTGAGAAACTCTGTTTTTTGGGATGGAACAGTTCCTTTATTAACATGAACAGAACTGTAGTCATGTCTGCGCAATCTGATTGGCATGATGCCTTGATTCCAAATGAACTTTGAAAGACTGAATAAATAGTTCTCACCTGTATGCGGTCTGAATAGTTGTCCAGCAGTAGCACTCCTAGACTGGTGACTTTCTTGGTCTCCACCATGGTCTTCAGGTCTGCCAGTAGGTTCATGTGTTTAGACATGTCTGTGGCCAGCACCTGCAGGTAAGGCAATACAGCACACCAGAGAGGATTAATAGGCT
Source organism: Beryx splendens (assembly GCA_900312565.1). Taxonomy (NCBI): domain Eukaryota; kingdom Metazoa; phylum Chordata; class Actinopteri; order Beryciformes; family Berycidae; genus Beryx; species Beryx splendens. The sequence goes on along the minus strand of OMOV01089412.1, from coordinate 10,737 downwards.
AGACTAGACCAGACTACACTAGGCTGGTGTAGAATAGAACAGAATAGAATAGAACTTGTATGAACTGTTTAAGTTAACATTAAGGATTCAATGGCAAAGGTAATTCCGAAAGTCAAAAACAATACTACGACCAATCTTGAATGCTCTGCAGAAGTTGCCTTACCATGTCGATGACCATCTTGCGTAGCGACTGTCTCTGTTTCTTGCTGAGGTTCTGGAAGATGTCACAGTTCTCCTCCTGCAGAAGCTTGAAGCCCACAGCCAGGTGGTGATTCTCCAACACCGACGAGTCGTTGTACATCAGCGCAAGCTCCGAGTCTGAAGACAGCAAGGCCAAAAAGCTTACCAACATACGCCATAACTATTTATTTAACAGACAAGACTCATTAACTTCTTTTACAAATGTACAGTAAGCACTGTAAACCGTAACACCTATGCAGAAGCACAATCCTACGCAGACACACGCATACATGCACGTGTACACGCAGCAATACTGCACCCCGTCCACGGGCATACACACAGCACCCACCCACATGCGCATAATCCCTATGCTTGTATGCAAACTCACTTGTGTTGATGAGAAATTGATTGGAGACTCCAGGGTGATCCACATCATGGATGGCGCTGGCAAACAGAGCGGCCAGGATCTCCAGATCAGTAAACACAGCCTTGGACAACACACACAAGAAGGCAGGGACAGTCAATATGTGTGTGTGGATGTGTAATATGTTCAGGTACTCAACCAGTGTAGGTGCGCATATTTGTATATGACTACTGTCAGTTAAGTATTGAAATATAAGTGTATTTGCATAACAATAACTAATAATTGCTGACAAATTTCTATTGAGTTAGAGAGAGTCTCTATTATCCCATGCAAAGAGCCAACCCTGACCTCCAAAGGGGGATTTGATGACAGGACATGTCGTCTTTTGTATTGTTTTTAATCTACATCTATGACTTTGTATCTATTCTTTCTGTTAGATGAAGCAGAGTCTCTCTCTACCTCCAGTGCGGGCGTGGACAGCAGGACGTGTGTGGACTGGACCACATCGGCAGCATGGATGTTGTTGTGGTAGGCAACGTCCGCGTGGTAATGGTCCTCCAACGTCATCATAAAGGTAATGAAGGTATCTGCCGGGATCTTAAACGACTTCAGCAGGTCACGCTCCTACAGTACCGGGAGGGAGAAACACATTGGGTCAGTCAAGATTCATTCATTCATTTACTCCCTTCTCTATTCATTTATTATTTAACAGATTGAGGTTAAAAAAGACCATATTCTGTTCACTTGATTAACACCGTTAAATTTGTAGTAAAGTAAGTTGAAATGTATGAATTGAACATTACCTGGAAGATGGTGTACATGGTCACCGTCAGTGGGCGTTTCCCAGAGTATTCGGACACCTTGAAGATGTCGACACCCCATTTGTTTACATCCTCCAACTCCTGCCGGAGGACAATAAGCAGAAATGTACATCAACATACTGTACAAGGAAACACATGCGATAAAGGACAAATAACCAGTTACATTGAGATAGTCAAAGAAGTCCTCCCAGACGTCGTCGGGGCTTTCGCAAGTTTCCAGTCTGCACCCTATAAAAACAGCTTCTAGTCCTAACATGTGCATCATGTTGTAAACTCGCCCCCCGTACCTTGGCTAGGAGCCCTTCCTGGCTGGAGCTGACCCCGAAGCGCGGGATGGTGGAGGGGGCGAGGCTGGGGCTGTGGGTGGCCTTCTTCACGCCGCTGATCTGGGACATGGGGCGCTTCTTCTTGTCCTTCTCCTTGGTGGGGTGAGACATGATGTCCATGTCATGCTGCTTCTCTGTCCGAGGGAAACAGACAAAGTATTCACACCGCAGTCTAACATGCTGCAGACATTGTATTAGAAACACAGTAGGTCCATGTTCACCTCTATCAGATAACAGAAATGTTGCACTGTAATCTGCTGTAATGATGAATGTATTTAGTCATTTAAATTCCAATGTGGAGACTTTCACAGATGTAAAAAACTATCCTGGGAGCTTCAAGAGAGGAGCTTAGACACCTGATCTCTACTACTTAATTGTTCCTTGCCATGCATTTTATATGGTACTCCCACACATGTAACTAATATAGATCAAAAATATCAGTTTAAGGGTAGAACTGCTGCCTAAGAAGGCGCTTCAGATTAATTTAGACACCAGGTTGCTACATGTGTGTACATCCATACACGTTTTCATCTACAGCTTCTCTATAATACAAAGTGGAGGTGCTTTACCTAGGAAGGTGCTGGAGATGAACTCAGACACCTGGTTCCCTGAGCGGCTGGTTTCTGACAGCTGGGTGAGCTCTCGGTTCAGCATCCTCTTGAACTGGGGACACACACACAAACACGTGTTTGATCACACACCCGTGCTGCTGAGTGTGCACAGACCCAACCAAAAGCTATTTTCAGGATCCATCATCACTTCACATAATGTCTTTATATCAGGAGAGTTTGAGTTTAGACCTTGAAGTGAGCTCACTCACACAGACATTTAAAAGGAAGGCGTTAAGTTTTTATCTATGTGTGATATGTTTTCATGTATGCCATCCTAAACAATGTCATATGTTGGAGATCAAGACATCTGAAGGGTGTTCAGCATCAGTGCTTTACAAAGACTGAAAAAGTTGAGTGTGAGTTTGCATGAATGTGTACAGTATATACGCAGCGACGCACTTGTAACATCTAGTTGCGTATGCGCTGCATGCACCACAAGGCAATTTACAACTCTTGATTCCGCTGTGCTTAAGGGCACAAGGTATCACTCCAAATATGCTGAGCGTTAAGCTCACTAGAACGCAAAGAGGTTTCTTTCATAGCAGCAGATGTATTACGTAATAAAGGAGGAAAAGAGATTTCCCCCTCTCTGATAAACACATCTAAATACAGACAAGCATCAGCTCTGGAGAAGACACATCCACAGTCTATCTACCCAGACTCGCTATACCAAGACCTACACTCCCTACTCTCCGAAGCACGCAAGTTTGTGTGTGTGTGTGTGTGTGTGTTTGCACACACGGTACAGAAACTACTGAATGGACTCTTGTGCAGAGGAACACATGACTGATTTCACATATAGGTATGCATGCACCCAAACATACTGCATACCATACATGCACATTATGTACACATGTGAACACATATACACATATACACATACACACATCTGAAAATAAACAATCGACAAATGAAAACTGAATCTAGGATCTCGGAGAAAGTCCGCTGCCACTTCTGTCCACTTCTGCACCAGTTGTTCTCCCCGCTCGTTCACAACACAAGCAACATGTGAGCCTGAGGCAGTCTCATCCCCTCCCACCCAACGCAGCCCGCTCCTTTCCTTACCTGAATGAACATCCACGACACAGAGATTAAGTAGTTGACTTCTGGCATTTCAGCATAAAGTCAAGCAAAATAAAACGGAATGAGAGCGCCGAGCTTTCCGGCTGTCCTCTGACACTGCCTGTTCGACAGAGAAACGGACAGCGGGGACACTTTGTGCTTCTGTGCTGCTTGCCTGAGCACCTCCACTGCAAGCAGACAGTCCACCAGGCGAGTGCTGGGTATCAGCTGTGGAAGCTTTGATCAGCACGAGCTGAACAAAAAAAACTGCTTAGGGGTCCGTGGAAGAACGGCAGAGCGGAAGCATGGCTGTGGGAATGCGGGATGCGAGGATGCAAGGCAGAGAAGCCACCCGTACCGCCTGCTCCCTCGCTCCCTCTCTCTCTCCCTCATTTCACTCTCTTACTGCCTGCTCCCGTATGTGTGTAAACAGAGGAGAGAACGCGGTACTCCAGTCTCCGCCTCCTTCCAAAAATGCCTAAGAATAGCAGCCAATCCGGCGCCTGCTGCAGCAGAGGCAGGGAGACACAGAGGGCCCTTATTGGCCGGGAGACGCACAAAGTGGGCCGGGCCGAGTGCTTTGGAGGCGGGGGTCGGGAGACGCACCATGTGCACCAAGTTTGAAGAAGATGTAAAGGAAAAGCTTTGAATGGACGGGGAGGATTTCATTCATGAAGCCAAAAATAAAAACAGTACACCATGTACCACAACTGTGGGTACATCGACCATTATGATGAATGTGATCATTAACGGAAGAACGGACTAATACAAAAAGGTTTTGACACAGAAAATATGCCTGCAGTGGTTTGATGCTATTATGATTTTAATACCACCATCTGGCTAAGCATAACGGATACGAGGTAGATGTGAAAACAACCTCAAACTGAATGAAAGAACGCCCTGAAATCACACTACAGTCTCACACTGTGATGACCAGAGATATAGTGGAGGGTTAAACCCATCTAAAGTGTTTATCCACCTTTTGTATTTGTGGAATAGTTTACCTATCTTTTTTTTTTAAATCTTTCATTGCACACATAATTGTAAGCAGCATGGCTTTTTGTCCTATATGATGATCAGTGACAGGAGGTCATAATTTACCCTCCGTTGTATTTACGACTGTGAACCACTGCCTCTAAAAACATTATAAATGGGGTGAAATGAGCATTTCCTCAACTTAACTAATCAAACATAAATGTTTCAAGGACCCAAATAGGTCTCGCTCTTCTTCAAAGAGACATTCAGGGGTCATTAGAGATTTACTTTAAACGGAAGCGTTCGATAAAGCCGTCAGTGATGCAGAAACAATGTTCACCCAGGCCTCCCATGTGGCCCCGCCTTTGTTCCCAAGTGCCAGCATGGATAATTCCTCCCCACTGACTGAAGCTGCTCATTGACTGATCTGCAGCAATGGGGGGCTGCCTCCCATGAAACTCTGTCCGCCGCCACGTGTGTGTGTAGCGTGTGTAACGGTATATGTATCCAGGCAGGCGCTGTATGTGATGGGAGGCAGTGTGTGTGTGTGTACAGTAAGTGTGACGTGTGTGTTAGTATGAAGCGCACGTGTATGTTGCGTGGGCGGGCTAATCATGGAATCACACGAGGAATGGGCTCCAGTCTGAGAGGAGGAGGAGGTGGGGGAAGGGAGGAGAGGGATCCATGGAGGAAGGAAGGATGGATGGGGGGATGCCGTTTCATCTCTGGCTGCCACTACCTCATTCACATTTTTCTGCACATGAGTGGGGGGAAGGGTGTGTGTGTGTCTAGTCTCTATTTGCATGCATGAAACTATCCTGCTCATTCATGGAATGAGCCCCTCTTCCATCCACTGGGGGATGGATGGGAGATTCCATTCATATTTTTATGAATGCTGATGGAGTCTTTGTATTAGTGAGCTTTCAGATTTGTTTAGGATCAGGAAAGGGTAATTGCACTTAGAGTACCTCACACACAATCCCTGGGCTTAGTGTTGTACTTGGAAGCCATTCTAATTTGGGCAGAAAATAACTGAGCACAGCCAAAAATTATTATCCATTAATGGAAAACATTGATGAAAGCGATTAACGTGTCTTTTGTGTTGCCGTTTATTATCCATTCTCATAAAAAATGCTGACGCATTTCAGCTAAAAAAGGGAAACGGCAATTTGAAAAGATTAATTTGATTTTAAGAGTCTGGCCATTAATCTGTTAACCTAAGCAGCAGTTGCAGTGGCTGTAGAGGGGGAAAAGTGGTGGAAAGAATGACCTGATATACAGTATAACAATATATTTTAACAATTAGAAACTGAAAATTGAACAATGGTTGAATCCTTAAAAAAACATATCAAGTAGTTTTTACCTTGTGTGTTGTCAGTGTAATGAATATCCAAATACTTCCATATCATTTTCTTTACAGCATATGTGAGTTTTTTTACAAATAGATTATTCGCTGAAGCGTATTCATATTGGGTTTGACCTGGTTGAATCATAGGACAGCTGAGCTCAGGGTCAGTGGACCTACTGTACCTTGTTAGCGGAGTTGAGTCTAGCTGCATTAAACACGGAAACAAGATGCACATGACTAATAAGACCCCTGAGGCTGGTGAATAACACCAGAGTTTAGAGTGAGCGCACTGTGCTGCAACCTTGTGCTGATTGGCTGTGTTAAACAGCTGGACAGTGTGTCTGGTTGGCGAGTCATTGTGTTGTCCTGTTTTGAATAATACTGAGCTCTACTATACTGTGCTATAATCTATGCTGTGATAGTTACGAACAGTATATCACCCTGTTATTATGTGCCTTTTGGAAACCATGTTCCTAACAGAGTGTCTTGAGTCTATCACTAATACCAGGGAAGTGCCCAGGTCATCAAGTTGAGGTGTAACATCCTAGACTACTAAGGCATGCTATACTGTATCACTTTGCTGGCAGTGTACCTTGTTGGAGGCCATCTCGCTGACGGAGTGTCGTGTTTTGAGCGTCTCCAGTTGCTCCAGACACCAGTCCAGCTCATCCAGCGTCTCTATGGCCAGCTGCTGGTGAGGCTCCTCTGTCACAAATATCACAGCATGGCATTACGACATGGATTTAATTCTCAGAGACCGTTCAGATGCCATTCATATTTCAGAAAGGCCTGGGTTGCAAGCCTATGGCTGTGTCCACAAAAACCTTTGATAAGTTTGGGCGCTGGAACAAGAGAGGACACCTGTTTGTGTCCCAGGCTGAAATAGTTTAAGAACATCTGGTCAGGAAGACATTTTAGATTTCATGTATTTGTGAATGAAATTCATTAACTCCTCATTCATTTTGCATTTTACCAACGACCCAGATTTCACAATTCAACAAACTCATTTTGATAATGTCCTCATTCTGTAGGAACAGGGTCAACGTGCTTTATCTAATAGCAATACTGACCTGCAAGGCTGGTCTTGCACATGGATGGTGGGTTGCTGCCTGAGGACCGCGTCCTGTGGAAACGCAGGTACAGGTAAATACAGTGAGAGCAGTAAATGACAGCGAGATCACAAACAGATTTATTAAGCAGCCAAGGACATTTTCTAAAAAACCTACTTGCTGGCTGTGCGATCCTGCTGGCCAGTTATCACCGCAAAGTTATTTCGGACTGTCCTCAGGCTGGCCAAGACCTACAAGATAGGGTCAGTACTGAATACGCTAGTTCATAAAATGCAATGAACATAACATTTGTGAGAGAATGGAACTAGTTATAGAATGGAAGACATATAATATAGTTTAAAAGTGCAGAACTCATAAATAGTAGTCTTGACTGATATAGTTAATGCAGCTAGGTTGATTGTGGTGTCACGATGAAACTTTTTTTCCAGTGTGTGTCAGCAGCTTGTGAGCATGTCTCTGGACTCGTTTTGATGAAAGTATGAAAGGAAAGAGATGTCCTTTCATTCACATCCCTCGGATATTTGGAAATGCCTTCACTTCATTCATCTTAAGCTAGATCTTAAGCTAAGATCTTCTTAATATGAATGACTCTGACAAGCCTCTGAAACCTCATCCTGGTTGTGCATGCATGCATTCACACCACACACATTCTCCCCTCCCTTTCTCTTCTCCTAGTGTTGGTGGCATCACTTTAACACTGGCACTCCTGTATGTCATGTGTGTCAGCCCGTCTCCAGCCACCCTGCCTGTGAGACAGAGAAAGCCCAAAAAACGGACCGAGTGTCTGGTGTCCAGATTGAACCCATGTAGCAGCCTTATCAGCCAGCATGCGGATCAGAACAGCATGGTCCAGCAGGATTGGATTCACCGCTTGCTTCACATTGTAAAGTGAGTACAAGTGTGACGCACTTCCCACGTAAGCGCCAGCCGTGCCATGCGATGCCAGCGGGACGTCTGGCACTGTCACCGGGCCAAAATAAGACTAAGGGCTGTTCCGGTGGAACCACTACAGCCAAGTCACAGTCTATGACGAGAATATACCACTGCTGGCTCTGCTGGCTGGCAAAGCTTACTCCCTAAAGAGAGAGACTGCCTGGAAGCTAGCATGGTTTTAAAAGATCTAAAGGTTTTCTTTCAAGTGAACATTTCCAAATAGCAGAATCAAACAGAATGGGTTAATAATTTATTTTTGGACAGGGTTAACTGGACATGTTGCAGATGACTCACCTGTGCAAATGGAGTTACGATCATGTCTTCTGTATGTCTACAATGCAGAACATAACACACAGAGGAAAAACAGGCTTATGGCAATGAACAAAACACATGACACACTGACAAGAGGGCCAATCTATAAGCTCTGATATTTTGAGAATGTTGTTTTATTACTTATTGGTTAAAAAAGCCTCAACAATTCTATTACGGCTAAAGAAACTGGGTACATCAAACTAAGTGTGAGGTATCATTTGTAGTTTATTAAACAATAAAGACAGGCCTCACAGACACTGCTGTCTGTGAGGCCTGGCAGCTTGAGGACATAATCAGCTGTCAGTGATCCTCGTTCAGCGCCGCCTTATTCAGCATCCTGTAATTATGCAGCTAAGTCAAACAAAAAATATGTCATGCATTGCACATAGTAGGGTCGGTGAGGAAAGGGGTGGGGTTGGTGGGAGGGTGGGTGATATGTAATAAGTGTGAACTGGTAAATACTCACAAGTAAATAAAGACACAGAGTGTGTTATTATACATGGTTGTCTCTGATGAAGCATCACATGCAAACAAACAGACAAACAAACAAAAAAGAACGGGTGTTTTAGGGGATCTTAATGGGACCACAGGTGAAAAACCAAGCGATTCATTTTTAGTCACTTTCGTCAGGAGGGAAGTGGGAAGTGGCCATGAAACCATCGAGAGGGAAAGCAGGAGAGGACTTTAGGGGACAAAGTCAGTGTTTTTAATTTCTTTTCGTTTGATCGTGTTCTTCTCACCGAGATGACAACCAGTTGACTTCCCAGTGCTTCAAGCTCTCTTCCCTTCAAAAACAGATAGGCAGGAGTAGATGAGGAGACCTGTGACTGATTATTTCACACACTAAAAGGTGTTTAGACATTTCGACGGGGGGGAAACTGGCTCTGGGACATATTGGAAAAACAAACAGCGAAAAAAGAAACAACAGAACACAAAAAAGCGGGCCCTTTTTTTTCCAATCGGTTGTAATCCTAGTGAAGCAGAGTTGCCATGCGAGCGCCCCGGGATGGAAAGAACAGCTGGTCGCAGTAATATGGGGCTTTTCAAGACTGGAGATCTGACTGTGGATTTTCCAAACCCGCACGATGCGCGCGACGGTTTAATATTGCATTATGAGCTACTAAAACTGACAGACTGGGACAAGAATTGCATCAAAATGCGCTCAAGGTAGATTCTTCTTAGCAATCTGTTTCTCTTGGATTTCCGTCGAATCCATGCAAACTCACCGTGCCGAATTGGGCTGAACTATGTCAATACGAAGCTACGGAAAGAGAAAACACACCAGTGAAAATGGTGAGCTCCTCTGGCTTCAGGGTTCTCTCTAGGAATCCAAGGAAAACGCCAAAAAGACCAGTTTCAAATTTGCATTTAAAGTTGAGACCACAACTGTGTGCCGCAGTTTGTAAAGGGGGCCAACTCTGAAACCAATGTACCATATGAATCCTCCAATACGGAAACCTCTGTGCACAGGGAAGACAGGCTACCACCACTGGACAGAAGGAAAAAAGAGGTGTCTATTGAACAGACAACAAACATGCCTGTACTGTATTTAGACTTCCAAGGTTTGAGACATGGTAATACTACACTTTGCACCCGAGAGCTCGTATTACCAAGGTCTGAAGAAGAGGCAGCATCAACAGGTTAGACTACCATATGTTCAGTCTTAAGAGAGAACTCATTCATTTTGCATGCGGCCCAAAACAAAGCACATTTTGCATGAATGCATTCTGTCCACGTCGAGACCCTGGCTGTTTCTGCTTTCGCCTCTGTGCAGTGAACGGTCACATTTTCATTTCATGGGAGTATTAAGGAGGTTTCACCACGCAATAAAAGGTGATTTTGGCAGGATTTTATTCTCGAGCCGTACAAAGCCTGACTTGGATATTAATTTATTCTCCACTTGTGCAAAACGTGTTCTTCATTTTGTAGATGCAAGTCTGAGGGGAACAAATGTAGTGCATAGTTAGGACCCGCTATATTGCAAGAGAGGGACACTATACTGTAAATAAAGTACCTATGGAGCAGGCACTGATTTGAGGCAGGTAAGTTAAGACTGCCATACCCTTCCATAAATAAATTGAGGAAAACAGATAAATAAACTGAGGAAAATACCTTTTGTTTACAACCATATCACCCTTGTTACATTAGCAAAAGATATCATCTATAGTTAGGAATTCTAGATAGGGATTCATTTCTGGGCACAACATTATACCTTTTGTCACAGGGAGCGTACCCTCTCGCCAAAAAGGCACATTCTCATTGACAGCAGTTACGGTTATGTCATACTCCTTTTTTTTTTGAGAGTATAGGGACTCCCGTTCACAATGCCGTGCCGTACCAACAGTATCACCTCATGGAGCAGCTGAACGTGGAAGTGAACTTACAGGTCGCTGGCAGTGGAGGAGTTTCTGGAAGCAGCCTTAGGCGACAGGTCAAAGTCCGAGTCGGAGCGGTAGAGGAAGGACTCCCGCCGCTGGCTGTGGGGAAAGTTGGCCTGTATGACCATGCCGGAGCCAGGGCTGGCCTGCGGGTCCAGGGGGCTGCGCCCCACCGACAAGCCATTCTCCACATCAAAACTACAGAGAGAGAGAGGGAGAGGGAGAGGGAGAGGGAGAGCGAGAGAGCGAGAGAGAGAGAGAGAGAGAGAGAGAGAGAGAGAGAGAGACATACAGAGTGGGCGCAGTGCAGAATGCCTTAAACATTAACATGTTACTGCAGAGAGAAGCACGGTGAGA
>OMOV01089408.1:0-14618 GCA_900312565.1 Beryx splendens | reverse complement strand
GACGCACGCACACACACCCACACGCACGCACACACACGCCCACGCATACACACACACACACACACACACACACACACACACACACACACACACACACACACACACACACACACACACACACACACACACACAGACTCACAAACACACACATGAAAACAGAAACTACTTACAGCACCTGTTAAAAAAATCTAGTCTCAACATGCTTGGATCTGAAGTAAGAAAATTGAACTTGAATTGGGGGAAAAAATTGTTATCATCAAGTAACTGCACTGTATTGCAAACTGTGCCTTACAAATAACATTTTTGAATTAATTTACTCAAATACATTTTCAGAATTCAACAGTTCAATATGGGTATGTCAAATTAAAATGAATGCAATTTGAATACAGGCTCTGCTAGCACTACTCAGGCAGACATAAACCCAGGACCCAAGAGGAACAGGCAGCAGACCTCAGTCAAGATGGGACAGAGACGGCCAGCAAGGTTAGTGACAGGTTTAATTAAGAAGGCACAGGTGTGGGTCTCCAAAAGGACCATTTTCAGTGGTTCTGCTTATATACTGTATATAGTGATTCTGACCAATGTTTACTATAAGAATACCATAAAAACAGATAAGGTAACAACAATAATATCAGAAGTGAAGAGTTTTACATTTGTACAGCCTGTTATTGTTATTTGTGATTTATGGTCACTGCCATTATAATTAGTCATTTGTCTGCTGTGTATGTCTGTAGAGGGCTAACGTGAAAACACAATATAAGAAAATTACCTGATCTCCATAAAGGCAGCAAAGTCATTAAAATATTTAAGATGATGAATAAGCCATGTGGGTGAAAGAAGGTCAAAATAATGTAGGTGAGATAAATGTTTAATTTGAATGATGGAGCGGTGATGTTTGGCGGTAGAGTGACCTGGTGGTTAGAGACTGTCAGACCGTCCAGCCAGTGTCCACCTCCTTTAATTAAAGTGTCACTGAGCAAGACAACAACAAGACTGCTTTCCCTTAAAGAGGGTTGGTTCAAAGTAAAAAAAGTATGTTTTAATTAACAAACTTTCCAAAAGGTGACAAATGACTGTATGACAAAATTTGGACTTGGAGACTTTATCAAGGTATTTCTTTCATTATTGGGTAAAGCACACCTGGGGAATATTTGCAGGTTCCTATACTACACTACCAAACGAAACAAAAAGGAAAGTCACTGCATTGCATCTAAAGTTGCCTTGTCTCTCAGTGTCACTTGTGAGATCAGGAAAATAAAACACCAAGGACACCCAACGAGAAGAAAACACGACCCCTCACCGAATGCTTTGCAGATAAATTTATTCAAGTAAACAGAACTGTACTCTTTCAGAAAGTACACAAAACAAAACTTAACAAAACTTGACAAAAATGTATACGACCACAGGTAAACCATATTTTCTATATAATTCCATAATCAGACTAGATTGCTAAAGACTTCTACACAGCAGTCTTTCTTTTTTTTTTCTTCTTTTTTACATTTAAGGCAAGTTGACTATCATAAAAGCACATACGCGCGCACACACAGACACACACACACACACACGCACACACAAACGCACACACCCAAAACACATTACAATTGAGATGTGTGTATTTCCAAAGCCAACCGGTTATTAACTTCATTCCCAATTCGACAAATTAGCAGTTTCTGTACATTACAGCTGTCTCTTATTCCATTACTTTACTACACCCATTAATACTGGCTGTTCGTTTAATTAAAAAGCAAATAGTATCTCCCCCAGCTGTCTATGTGGTGGTTTCTGAATTTTATGAGCGCTACAACTGACAACCTGGTGTGATTACACAGCATCTGTCCTTCTATTGTTTTATCACACATAAAGAAAATACTTACAACTGGTTTTCACATCAATAATACATGCAAAGTAATGAGTAATTCAAATGATGAATCTGTTTTTATTCAGAATTTCGGCAAATGAAAACGTATGACGTGCTTGTTCTGTGAACCTGAAGAAGCAGCGGAAACCTTGTAATGTGCAAGTAAATGCAAAAGCAAGTAAATGCAAGTAAGAACCTCTTGTGTTTGTGCATTTTTACTTGAATAAATTAGGAATAGAAACAGATCAGTCATCTGAATAAGAAGGTGGCAAACATTTATTTCTTGTTGGGTGTTTTTTTTCCTGCGTTTGACTTAACACCTCTCAGAGTCATGCAGGGGATATCACAGCCTTACTTTATGAAAGTAATGAATAACTTAACGCTAACTCTTCTTGTCTCTATATACCAGTTCATTCAAAAAATAACTTATCTTGGAGTCTTATGGCACTTGTATCGTGAGGCACCAGCAGGTGAACGTAACATTGTACAGACACGCAAAGAACTGCACAACCTTTGTCGACTGACTGACCACTTCATCCCTCTCCTCTAGGACAATCCAGAATTTCTTTGATTCATTGATTTGTTTTATCTAAATTTCTACATCTGTATATGTCCCTCGGGATTTTGACTTGTAGATGGAAACAAAGCTTTCTGGAGCTTTCTTAACCATTATAAGTCAAAACACAGTTATGTTTCACACCAGACATTAGACATTTTGCAGCCTTAAGATAAATGTAAAACTGTAAGGTGTCACATAATGTCAACTGTTATATCAAAAGCTCTGTTACTACATTTTAGTGGGAAAATATGTCTTCATTCCAATAACTCACGCTGTAAACAGAGCTAGTGGTTTGGCTAGTTGTTGATATCCCCTGGCGGCTAAAAAGACTTTTTTGTTTTGTTTTATCTGAACCTCAAATGAGGAAAGTCTGTGTAATTTATCAAAATGCTCTGTGTGGTGCAGATTTTGAAGCTCAAAGGCACTGGTGATTACACAATAATACAAAGTTGGCAGCTAGACTAAATATAATGCAGGTATCTACACAGACTTCTGTCCTACCTCTCCTGGCTCACACTACACACTAAGGTAAGATGAGAGAGCACAAGAGAGCAGTGATGTCCCAGTTTTGATTCACTCCCATTGTCAGATGCAGGGAAACCTTGGGTTGATTTCCTCAAACTTTAGTAAAGTTGCTCTCGTTTTACAACTGCCATCACTGAGGCGAACAGGACAGGGGAAAACTTAACATCACACTCTTTTCCCTATCCTGTGAACTGCTAAGACACGAGCATATGCTTGTTATATGACACTTATTTTTGTCATTAACTCTCTTTTAGGCTCGCTACTCTTGAATTAGTAATAGCAATTCAGCTTTTATATGCTTATTCAGTCCACTGCTAATTTAATCACTTGTTGCACTTGACAGATGCATTCAACTGTAAAATGGATACAAACTTATTCCAATTATTGGTTAGCATTACATTACTTAATATTGTTATACTGAGAATGGCACTTATGTTGACTGGCAATTTTGACAAACATAAGGTTCAGTGTTCTATCAGTCTTCATGTACTCAAACATTTTACCTGACCAATTAACTAAGACACAACAGACGCGTGACACATGCACATACATACATACACACATACAAACACACATACTGCACAATACTTTGAGCTTGTGTGTAGTTCTGATCCTCGGTGTTCGATCCGTGTCGAAGTTAACTCTCCAGTCTCTAGACAGGCGTGTAGCAGTGAGGTGGCTGGGTCTAATGGATGAAAGGCATGCGCTCCTTGTTGTCGTTGTCTCCTTCAGGCTCCTCTTCTTCCTCCCCTGCTTCGCTGGTCTCTGTGCTGTCACTAGCCATCTGGTGGGGGAAATTAGCCTTATTATCATTAACACACGTGCTAAAGTAAAAATGGGAGAAACATTGGTGTAAACTGATATGCGGAGCAGCAATGTATAACTGTTTCCTTAGCTAATGGGCAGTTCTCTGTAGGGCCTCTACATCTTATAGTTTCCCTAGGTTGGATGTTGAGGTCACCATGGAAACTACCGCTGTAAAACAGGAGGGAATCCCGCTCACTACTCCGTTACTGTATCTGAAAATGTAAGTACCAGGCATGTTGCTATTTTCAAGAAGCCTCAGAGGTTTTATAGCGGCTTTGCAATCGCGGCACAAATCTCCTAGCAACCACAGCTGGCGTCATCATGGAGGTCCACTGGAGAATTGGCCATACTCATACAGCATAATGGCTAAATGCTGCATATAACAATCCAGTTAGAAAAAGAGAGATATCTGAAAACAATAGTCGTGGTGTGGGTGTAGGTTCATTCACTAATTTTAAAAGTGAAAGTGAATGGTCTCATAGGTATATTAGATTTGCTTCCAAAATTAGGTTTCTGTAACACAGTTCTTGTCATTTGTCTTGGACTCTACTCCAAAACACTCTGAGCTGCAGGTTGAGAAGAAGCAGCTCAGTCAGCCTGAACAAACTGTTTGGGCTTTGTAAGGTGTCTACCAGCAAGCCACTACGGCAGTCAATATTGATGTTAACATACTACTACCACTACCAGGTATAATGGCCCAAGAGCTGAAGAGCTCCAACATGGCCACCACAGGGCGCAATACGTCACCTGAAAGCCCTCTGTTGTTGCCTGGGCCAGCAGGTGGAAGAAGCCACAGTTGGCAACCAGCTAAAGAGCTGCACTGACTGGAGAAGTTGAACAAGCTGACAAAAGTTACTCAAACTGAAACAAGCATGCACCAGCCGGGGCCCATGATGCCTGTGGTTCCAGCACAAAATTTCCGTGGACTTTACACTTCCGTGGACAATGAGTTGCCTTGTGCTGGCAATAGTCTGATTCCAAACAACTACAGAAACTATTTCACTGATAAGACTTGAATGTCATTGATTATTATTAAAAATGCCAAATGTACAAATCGCCATCAACAAATATTTTATTACCAAAGGTGTAGGAGACTTTTCGACATCCAGGATGAGTTTTCCTATATTCCCTCGGTCATGAATCCTCTGCATGGCCTCTTTTACCTGAGGATACAACATAACGATTACATTACTTTCAGCAAGCTGGACTCTTCACAGACCCTCTGACATCAAGGTAGTCAATACTGAGTTCTAGTGCAGTACTGAGTCCTTTTTTTGAACATGTAAATACATTATTTATTTTGTTATTTGGTCTTAAAGTAATTTAAGAAACAGATGAAATTGGAACAAGTTCTCATACAAAAGGTACTCTCAGGAGATAAAACAGGCCAAAAAAATCACAAAAATCTTATCTTACAGTTTCACCCTTCTGGTGTCTAATACGCATACTTTAGGGCTTTTCACACTGCACTCAGCCCCGGGCTAAGGGGGCTGTTAGCCCCGGGCTAAGGGGGCTGTTAGCCTGGGCCTAAGAAAGCGCTCACACTGGCACAATCCCGGCACATTCCAAAGTGGGTTAACCCCGACTTTAGCCCAGGGCTAGCTGGCCCTGCTCTGGAGCAGGGTTAACCCCGACTTTTCAGGGTTATCCCCAGAAAATTGTTTAAAACCAGGGTTATATGTTGGCTGTGTGAACAGGGCTAGAACATTTTTGTGTCACGTGTGTTGTCCAGTCAAATCAAACTTCTCCTTCAGAACGTTCCTAAGCAACGATGCATGGCATTCCTAGGCTCGAGTGTTTTTATCACCACAGAATATTCAGACATGTGAGCCCTGGGCCTGCCTGGGCTAACAGGATGCTGTGTGAATCGTTAGCCCTGCGCTAAGAGTTAGCTATGGGTTAAATGTCTGTGTGAACAGTTAAGCTAACCCTGGGCCAACTGTTAGCAGGGTTAAGCTAACCCTGGGCCAACTGTTAGCAGGGTTAAGCTAACCCTGGGCCAACTGTTAGCAGGGTTAAGCTAACCCTGGGCCAACTGTTAGCAGGGTTAAGCTAACCCTAGGCTAAGAATGTGCTGTGTGAAAAGCCCTTTTTAGTGTTTTAGTTTTCAGCTTGGTCACTCAGCTGATCAGACAGGCCGGGAGGGCGAAGCAGACCTGGCTTACAAACAGTGGAAACAGTGTTGGTTTGGCACTGCACCTCAGATTAATCAGTATCATTCTGCAGAAAGGTTATATTTCCAATGATGTGTAAACATATAAACCAGTTTTGAGCAGCAACATTTTCCAGCAAATCTTTCTAGGCCTATAAGTAAAGACACTTTACACTTTATATTTCTGCTCATAGAACTGGTGAATGATACAGATCTTCTAAAAATGCAAGCTCCCTTTAATGTTTCTCCGCCTGTAACATTAAAGACATTTCAAAGCGCCTGCTGAAATAACCTCATATTGTCAATGGAATCCAGGCAAAGATCATTTTACAAAAATATCATCGTGTTAAAAATGGTAAGATAACTTTCTATCTGATTTTCAGATTCAAAAATGTCTTGATCAGTACAAGCACAAGCTCCCCCAGTCAGCTCCCCCAGAATTGCAACAATCTATACTTCCTATGCGACAAAAGCTGAAGGCCATAATTTAGGCTAAATGATGCTGACTCACCCTACTGGGTAATGTTAAAATCAAAATGATCACTTCACTGCCTGTGCAAATGATCTAAGGAGGTCTATATTAAGCAGAAAAGTGGATAGCGTCTATCATCGTACAATGAGATTACAGGAGCAATGCAAGCTGTGTTTTGCATGGGAGATTTGATTAGCTGTGGCTTTTGGCTGGCGGTGCAGAGCCTTAGATCCCATCAGCAGAGCTTATGACATTTACAGTTTTTGTTTCACAGAAAATAAAATGAATAACAAACACCTATGCAGTTTACTAGTGGAGTCAAACCTCAACACTCACATTCTCAATATATTTTCCTGACAAAGTTTCACAGTGATGACACTTTATATGGTCCTTTTATATTTGGCAGAGTCATTTCATTACATGAGAATGGTTCAGGATCAGCATGGCCATAGATATATTGTATTAATCATCACAATATTTCAGCTCACTCTTATTGCGCATGAAATTAGCTGTTGCTGCACAGTCAGTGAAGCTCAACCCAGACTGCATTTAACAGTGTAGCTTGTGTGGAGAGAGTAGACACTGCAGTAGGGGGAATTCATTATACACATACTGTATTTCTTATAAATGTTCATATTCACTTTTTAAAACATGCTTACAATTTAAACCAACATGAAATATCACTGAATTCAGAAAAGACAGAAAATCATCTCTAAGAAATGTATTTATCAATCAATACCTCAGTAATATTAATAGTGATGATGTTAAGGGAGCAAATACGATTATAACAGAGGCTTTATCTGATTGTAGTGAATACCTCCAAATCTAACACAGGTGGAGCAGCGAAACTACAGAAATAAGCCACCATGCTCTGTTAACTAGAGCCTTTGTTACTTTACTATCACATTATCAGGCTTATCCAACATTCTCCACTCTCCACTTCATCTCAACCCCCATCTCCTAATCTTTTGGTTCCCTTTTCAAGGCAGATTTAGGCAGTGAGTATTTACATGGTCTATGGGGGTGGAAAAAAGCACATACATGTATTCAGAATAACCTAAATAGACCACTATGTAGTGAGGCAGAAACTGTGATTCTTCCAAAACACCTGAAACCACGGACACAAATTCACACATGATGGACTAATCAGCTCTGAAGTTCACTGAATATCTAAGACAGTACCGCTTGGCCCCAAGCTACATTGCAAACCTTTTAATCACCGTATGAGTAAGAGTGCATCCAAGATCCACAGGCAGGCCCCTGTAGCAAGACCTGCCCAACAAACTTAAAGCTGCACTTAGCAACTTCACACGTAAGCAGCCTCAAATGGCCGTGAGAGGTAACTGCTTGAATTTTGCAGACTTCAAAACCCAGAAATCATATAACGTGACGTCAGTAAGCTGCAAACAGCCCACTCATGTGTACCAGCACAGCAGGTTTGGCATTGCTTTAGACCAAAGCAATGACCAAAGTGACAAGACAGACAAAATATCTAACAGCGACCAGCTGTCACTCACTCGCTGTTTAGGAGCAAGTTTTGTGTTTCATACTGTCACTTCCTACTTGTCACTTCCTGTGGGCGGAGAAGATTCCCTGCCATCTTTAGCGCTTGTGAAGCACTAATTAAGGTCAGCTCAGGACTAATTAAGGTTAGCTCAGGACTGTGATGGTATACCTTATAATTGCACCATTTTTGTGATTCTGGTTATGCCGAAACACAAGTAACTTACATTGTGTTGTTGCAATTTCTTTGCTATAACTACATCCTCAACTAAATCTGTCTGAATGATGGATAATGACTAGTGCTGTTGGCAACATTAAAGATCTTGTGTTGGAACTTAAATTAAGTGTCCATTCTTATCAACGCCCACCAACAATTTCACCCTTTGAGTGATTGACAAATCAATTAACAATGGTAACCTTCATAACATCAATTCTTCTCATGACAGCCTGCGTGAACCTAATTAATCACTGCATGGGGAAAAGTTCACCCATCACAAGAGATTACTGAGGATGCCAAATTTCGCTTTCTCATTACAGTCCACACAGAGACATAACTGAATGTGCCTCTTTGTCTGGAAGCCATTGTTTCATATGCACTCATTTGATTAAAGAAATGGCGCAAACAAGCCAAGAGCAGAAATAGGTCAGACAGCATTGCAGTACTTGCTGCTATCTAGCAGTGACGGAGAAGAGGGGGGATATGATCCTCTTGCATTGTGGGTGCAATGGGACCTTGCAGGTACTTTGTAGTAGTGGTGGCCAAAAATCTGTGTGAGATAGGCTCAGATTTATTTCTTATACCCGAGTAGCCTTTACCTTGGGCCTCCAAGTTATAGAGCAAAGTGATGCACCTCATATTCAGGCAACCGTTCCCTATTCCCTTCCAGTCACATAAACGCTGCAATTTTCATTCCAGGCCAAAAAAGTTTGCCATGGTCAACATTTAAACTAACGCCCCCTGAATTCTCCTTCCAAACACATAGGCAAAGGGGGGCTGCTGTGCCCCTGACACGCCATCCCACTACATTTTAATGAGATTCCTCATGGGTAATGGCTCCAGTGAATGGCCTGAGCGTTCTGCCAAAGTTTGTTGACAACAGCTTAGGAGAAGCTGCCCATGAAAAATGAAAATCTGAAGAGAGCACACATTTCATCAACATATTCTCTGTCTGATTGTAAATACAAAGTTAAGGCGGACTTGTGTTCAGCTTCCAGTGGCACACTGCCTGCACTGACTCATCTCACCAGAATGTTTGGAGCATGCTGTTTTTTTTTAACAAATTCCCAACAATGATTGTACAAAAGTAGAAAATCTGAGAGATTTAGATGCTTTGATAGCATCGGGAGCTACTGGGCAAATTAAAATTTCTGCTGAGGCAGTGACTGGAGCTTGACTCGTCAGGGTAGATACAAAGTCACTTCTAGCCACTGGAGATGGGTCCTCAGTACCTACGGAAGCATCTTTTGATATTAAAGCTGCACAGTTTGGCAGTGCCTGTAATTGTTAGTGATAACTGTTTGTTTTTTTGACTTCAATTCCCATGCACCCTTCCCTGTCAGAGAAACAAAGCCAGTTGTCTTCAAGCCTGGTTAGTTTGTGTCATTTTTTCTTTGTGTAGCAAACATTTATGGTCATGTGATGATATTGTGGCAACAAACAAAATAGCTAGCTAATGAAAAATTATAAATGAGTGGCCATCACTGAAATGTGATGTTACTCTGTAACACGCTAGCTGACTGCCCTAGGCTAATGGCGTTACTGTTACAACCCGGCTTGTATGTTAACATGCAGTAAAGATACACAAATCACAAACAATATAGCTATAACACTAGGATCCCATATTTGGCCCAGTCCTTTGCTTCTTGCCAAGTTTGCTACACAATGGCACTATCTGCAATTCTACTGAATTAGCCCACTTGCAAATGAAAGATAACTGTTGGGCAAAATAGACTGGAGCAAAATGGCAGCCAAATGGTTTGCCAAATATTTAAGATATATTTATTTACTTCAGGGACAGTAGCAGCCATCTGTTCCTACAAAACACTGTCATTAAAATGTACAATCAACATACCATTTACAGTATATTGTAACTGTCATTATGTTGTGTGTCTGATTATTATAAGACTCCAGTCAGGCTAGTGGTGGAGGGTTGACCCCAAAGTAGTCGATTCAGCAGTTTGAGTTGGGATCAGCTATCAGTCAATAACCAATCGGCTGCTTTTTCTGAGCTGAGCATGGATTGAAATGGTATGGAGAAGGTGGTGTGTGAAAACATCGATTTAGTAGATTGGTGCAAAGTTATCATTGCTCTTGCAACATTATTGAGATTTCTTAGGTTCATGAACTGCGTAAGAGTTACCCCAGCTTGGCCCTTTGGGAGCTGCACACTCAGCAGTCTCAAATAGAGCTGCCTACGTTTTAATCTATAGGAGTCAAGGAGTTGATTCCATGCACTCCCACAATCTGAATCAGAGTCAGAAACAACTCCAGAAATTTTGACCTGTGGGCAGGCAGTGAGTCCAGGAACACCGATACGAAAAAATACAAAAGTCCCATGCTGTTTGGTAGTTCTGCTAGACTGCAGGCTGGGCGGCTCCACAGAGGTGTGTGTGGGTGGCGGGACACAAGTTCATCACATCTCATCAGCACATTTTTTCCAACTTTACTTTGGTACATTCTATCTTGAGTCTGATTGACTGGTTGCGGGATGCATAAATTTGCGACCGACTCAACCTAACAAATTAACATTATGCTATGCTGCCTTCAGGTGCTGTCGGTAATATCAGAATTACGAGCTGAACATGCATGAATGATGTAAAAAAGGGGATAAATATGATGGGGAAAGTCGGGATTTTCTATGATCCCCAAGTTGTAGAGATGTGATGTTTAGAGCGTGGACCCCACAACTGGTGCTAAAAGTGATGTTTTTTGGTTTAAAAAAATATATATTTATAAAATCTCAACTTAATTATAATGGTCCCATCCCAGTCCGCCACTGCCACTATATGAGGCCCTAGGATGGGCTGGCAACATAGAGGTTGTTGACTTTACACTGCACCTTACTACCTCAGGTCTGACACCTGCTGAGAGGAAAGACTAAGCGAATTCTCAGGATCGTCAGGATTTCATTGTTAAATTTGTATATGCTTGGTATTTCTATTGTAATTTCTTATCTGTGCAATAACATTTCTGTGTGATGTTTGCTGTGTTTGTAATAAAAAACCTCTGAAATAGTACTATTGTTTTTATTAGAAAGGCACTTCAACATGTAACAAAACAAAACAATGGCAATGATAAAGTCAGACAGTCCAAACAATAGGATATTACTATACAAAACAATCAGTATTCATAAAATCTATCCATCCCTCTGGTTTGCACATCTGACAGGCCCTGCTCAAAATTGTGTTTCATCTCTGTAGCTAAGCAGAACATATCCTTAGACAAAGACGAGAAAACAAAAAACAATTAGACTTTGCACCATTTATGTTCATATAAAAGATCTAATCACATGCTACTCCACACACACATATTCTACAGTTAGTTCCACATGCTAAAATGCTCATGTGGACTAAAGCTGACTAAAATTCAGGTCAAAACGTTCTAAAACATTCAAACTAGAGCTGGCTGGACAAGCCGTGCCACCGCATGGAGTTGTTTTTTTCTGAATGCTTCAGCAGCTCTCCCTCTCTAGCAACTCAACCTCGCCACATGGAGAGATGAACACACAGAGAAACGAACAACACTAATGCGGTGGCTCCTGCTGCTAGGCTAACAACTTATTCATATGGTAAGTGCACTGACGCTGCAGCAAATATTCCCTCTGCTAATAATGATTAATAGCAGTCACAATTTCCAAGTAAACAACTGGCTAATATCCAAGTTGTTTTTTTACCTGTCTTGATGCCTTGCCGCTCCTCGAGGTCTTTCCCTTGATTAAAGGCAGCACCGGTATTCATTCTCGTTTTATTGCACAGCTTTTCATTCTCCTGTTTTGCTTGGAGACTTTCCAGAGACCTAAATCTTTTTATCTCGACGGCTGAATTGGTGGAGGCGACGAAGCCGACCCCTGCAGAGCTGCGTCTGCCACGCTACACTGCAGCTACTTCCATCCAAAACAGCCTGCGGATCGCAGCGTCCTTATTGTTTACTTAGTGCATATAGCACTTCATTTCCTGTGTGCTGAAAAGATTTCCCGCCACCGGTCGTGCCCCACAGCAAGGGCCAGACCGGACCAAACAAGGAGGTATCACGGATCGCTAAGGGGTGGATTTTGTCTTGTTCTGCCCTGACGCATTCCTTAGATTGAAAAAGCAATATTCTCTCAGGAACGTAATGCAACTTTAAATGAATAGTTGGAAGAGACCATTTCCAAAACATTTGTAAAAAAAATACCATTTTCCAGAGCTGCAAAACACATTTTTGAGATGCCATGATTTTCCCAGGTTCTCCATGAGCAATGGAACCCTCAACGTTTTTTGACCGCGCTTCACCTGAGCCCACCTCGGGGTGTCTACAGGGCCATATTTGGAAACAACAAGGTTATATTTTTAATCACTTGTTTCCTTTCGGTCAGTACACATACCGGTAGGGGATGTCCCAACCCAGCTTTTGAAAAGGAGGAATTAGTGGTCAACATCCGATTTCCCCACAGAAACACAAGTGCCACATGAGGGTTCCATTAAATCAACTACCGGACTCTAATACCAGTCAGTCTAGTTATAATTATGCCTCCTTTTGAATCTTTCTGGCAGCTGAACTTGGGGGAAATACTGTGGTTAATTTGAGTTTGTTTCGAACGTGGTAACAGCCTGACACTCAAATTAATGGTGTTCCCCGCAGCTTTCATCCATATCTGATTTTTTTAATTACTTAAGTTCCTGTCAGCTCTCAGATGATATAAAATCAGCCCTTATGTGCTAATAAAAAGTCTTCAACTACATCAATTAAAGCCTCAACATGTAGCATATTTACCTCAATATATCATTCTCAAATTAATTTTTGATGGCATAATGGCTGTAGAAAAATGAGACCATATTCGTCTGTTAAATGAATATAATTCAGAATTCGAGGGTGTGGATTGTTAAACAGCACGGGTTTGGACATAGCTGTTTCTTCTGCCAAACCATGGCGGGCTGTGTGCCGCTCTTTCACCAAGCAGATCTCGAATGATGGAAGATACAATTCGCAACTAGGCATCGACATATGAACATCTAATTTAATTTATTTGTGGTTGGCAGCCTTCAGATGACTGTCCGCACAAACAACAAACAGTACAAGAGTACAGGTAGGCAGCAAAAATAATTGCTTTTGACTCTCCATGACAAACAATGCACACACCCACCTCACACCAACAAGCCAATGTTCTGAAAACATTTGACATTCAACACATTCTCTACACCCCGATGTGATAACCAGTAGCTGATCGTGAATTTAACATTCAATATGTTCTCTACAGCCCCTACAATCAGAAAGCCAATATACGTAAACAGTGTGCTTATAATAAGTCTGCTTCTCCCGGACTCTTCAGCTTTGGGAAAACAGTAAGAGACGGACTTAGAGTTGGCAGAAATGGAGAGTGAAGTAACTGATGCATGGCCTATCGGGCTTTGTGTGGGTGTGCAATAATTGTAGAACAGGAAGACGCAACCTACCCACCATCTGTGGATGAATGTCCAACAACAGCTGACAATACCCCACAGAAAAAAAAGCAGTCACAAACAACAGATTTACTCGCCGTCCAAGATGTTTACACAACACCTTTTCAAAAATCCCTGCTGGTCTCCTCCCTGTCTTCCCCTTTAACGTTACCATGCTGGCCGTGTCAACTTGGGCGTGATGATCATTTGCATACACTGTCAGTGTTACACCCTCCAACCCGCAACCCCAGTCCCTTACCTCCTCCAGCGCCCATAGGGAGTCCACCACCGGCTTGATCTTCTTTTGGTTGTAGAGAGACAGGAGTTTTTCCATCACTGCCTTCACGAGGCCACATCTCCCCTGCTTGAAGAGGAGGTTGAGGAGCGAGAATCCCGCGATGACTTTGTTCTCCTCATAGAGTTTAATAGGATTCACTTTCTCCACCTGCCACCACTGGACAAATAAACCAGAGACACATTCATCCTGAGTGACTCATTTGTGTTTGCGTTTCATTTGCCATGAAATGTTCATTAGGTAGTAATAGGGTGCTTTTTCCTTCAAATGCTGATGGCAGACTGCATCTCTGACTCACAGATTTTGCAAAGCTGAAGAAACTCTTTGTTTCCCCAGTTACCATGTTTGATGCGCCTGAAAAAACAAAAATAAAAGGATTGCTGAATGCAGTGCAAACGGTTGGGCAGAAGTGACTGGTCAATAATAGACGGCCAGGAAGGGTGTAGGGTTGAGGTGGGGGAGGAACAGTTGGCACCTTTAGATCTGTGCAAGCACGCCCTGGCACATCTCCAGTACGACTACAACTAATGAATTCTTCTCTTTGTAATGCTGTTAATCAATTCATAATGTGCATGTAACAGAACTCAAAGGCTGTCAGACACATCTGAGGCCTGACAGAAACTGAAGTAATTACAAGAGATCAGATATGGATGGTAGCTTTGAGGAATAATATGCATTTTAATGGCAGGCTAGGGAGTATCGTGCTCTATTCAAATGAACCTAAATATTTCACACAAAGTAAGATTCAAGAGGATGCATAATTGACTAGACTAACTAATGCGCTGATGGAGAAGTAGATCGGAAGAGCAC
>OMOV01089396.1:0-13835 GCA_900312565.1 Beryx splendens | reverse complement strand
GACGTGTGCTCTTCCGATCTCGTGCATGTCTACATGACTGCATGTCTACATGTCAGTGTGTCAGGCCGCTGTTTTCTCCTTACTTACCAGCGGTGTAGATGTCAAAGTAGGTGGGTTTGTTAGCCACGTTGCCTGTAGCGTCCAGCCCTGGTCCTCTGGCGTGGACCTTGCTGGAATCGCCCATAGCCTTCGCCACATTCACTGTGTAGGGGCTCTTGTCGATGTCCTGACCAGCAAACAGCACTATCACCTGTTGAGGAAGGACGTGTGCAAGATAATGTTAAGATTGCTTTAAAAAACAATATTTGCTTGTCTACCTTGTGCTGTGTGAGTTAAGGACTGTTTCTTTACTGTAAGAAATAACAGTAGCGGTTTCTTACCTTGTGGACACCTTCAACTTTAGGCACATAGGTGACAGTGTAGGTTCTTTTCTTGTCATTGTTGGGCTTAACCTTAGCCTGGAGAACAAGCAGCCAACATAAGAGAGAGTTAGAGTAAACTAGATACTAAACTTTAATTATATTTAGCCGTAGGATTATCTCAGTGGGCTAGACGTTCGCTAAGATGCTTCATCTATCAGGTATAACTCACCTCCTCTTTGTGTCCCTCAGGATCCTCCACATAGACCAGGACTTCACCGCTTCCTGCTTCCAAAGTCTCCACAGTGAACACAGCTGGCTTCAGTACCATGTTGCCGTGAGGCTCAATACCTTAGAAGGAAATACAGAGACATAGATAAGGGTGGTGGTGATATATTAGGCAGGGTTTGGGACAATGTACTGTAAATGGGCAACACTTTTAGCAACAGGCAACAACGTGAGACACAGTTGAAAATCTATTAAAATATTTCCTGGCACTAAGATGCTTGTATTGTATGTAATTCAAGCAACACTGCTGCCTAACAAAGCTAAACAAATAATTGTGTGCATCACTCCCTCAATATTCAAGAATGAGAACAAGAATAATATTGTCACATTACACATTCATACTAAATTGACTGAAGTGATTCCTTTGTGAACTGTGTGTTCATGGCTGCTGTTCAGGCACCCACCAGGTCCATAGGCTTTGGCTTTGTTTGGGAAAAGCTGTTTGGCCTTGAGAGGAGCTCCAGGCTTCAGCTTTGCCTTGGGGAACTGAGACAGGTAAGTCATCACCGAGTGCTCATCCACATCTGGATCCACAATCTCCTCAGGAGCGATCACCTACAGCACAGACAGACAACCAGCAGGACAGGGGTTAATCATGCAACATAGCCAGACGTGTCTGGTTGGGTTTTAATTGTGAAACATAGTCAACATAGAGGATAAGGTTGAATTTGTATACAACTTTCTGCTACAACACAGGTAGACAGCCAGCATGACAAGGGTTAATTACAATTATCAAAGTCTTGTCTGATTTATGTTTAAATTGGCTATATCATCATTTGTAATATGGACAAGGTTGACTCTGTATACAATTTTTCCTTATTAAGCATTGGAGAAAGGGATTTAGCATGGATTAATAAATTTATTTATTCCCTGCACCTCTGACTCCTCTCTCCCTACCAGCACTTGTTTGCCTGTCTATCACACAGCGGTGGAAAGCCGTGCTCCTCGCTGGTTATATTTAACCCCAGGACAGCGGGGTTAAGGATTGTTCCCTCAATAAGCCAGCCAGGGGGATTAAGCATGAGCCAGACCTCTCCCACATCGCCTTTACACCGCAACGCTGGAATCCAGCCCCCAGGCCTGCAGATCCATGACATGCACCTCAGGCTATCTCACCAATGCTAAGCCTCATGGAGAGTAGCTACAAGCCGTGTGTCTTAGACAAACAAGTAAACAACCCACACACAGCATATTATAATATTGAGACTGAGAGCCTTAGGAGTGGGACTGGAAATATTGTACTCTTGCTCTGTTTGCAGTGTTATTCTGATGAGCACAGGCATATTTACACCTCTATTTCACTGGCTGGCTCTAAATGTGTTAAGATCTCACACCTACGCAACTTCATGAATCTATCAAGTGAAACTCCTACACACTTGCTTACTGAGCGCTACAATACAGTAAATGGAAAAATTAGAAGCAAGCTGGATAGTAAATATTGAAAGATATCTTGAGTCTCCTGCATAATCTCTTTAGATATACAGTACACTGGGCTGCACAACACATCGCATGCTGCCTTATCTCAGCTCAGTGTTGCCACAGGTGTATGTGCATGTGGTGAGGTGTGTCAGGCCTGTTTCAAATAGCATTTGCAAATGACTGCTTGTGCTTGATTTACACTGCTTGGAGTACCAGATGGGTGGTGTTTACTCGGTGTTGTTCACCTGCCACTTGCTGCACTTGCTGTATTGTCCTATGAGGCAAACTCCACCCACCTGGCACCCAGCTAAGCTAACACAAACTGAAAAGTATTTAGAAGTACTATTTGACTCAGGTCAATTATGTATCTTACCTGAGGCACACCCAACCAGTCATCAGCCTGCTGCATGGCTTCTCTGGCATTCTCCACAGGCTGGTTTGGGTCCCACTCTGCCCAGTCAGGACACAGACCTAACAGAATGGAAACAGCCATGAGACAATTCACAACACACAGACTAATGCAGCCACAGTTAGTGCTGCAGCTATAATAGGACCACTTGGCATATCACCGCTATCTCTGCAACACCTCTACAACATTGCATGACCTTCTAGTTACCGACACTGTTGTGCTCCTGTGAATTCAGGGTGGCTGACAATCAAGGTCTCTCTCGGCAACGTAGTCCTACTCAAACATAAACATAAACCCAATGGACACTCTGGTACTTTCACTGGGGCTAAAGCTAAACGCACAGCTAAACTCCTCTGTGCTGCTAATGCCTAAATTGGATTAGTGTTGGCGATAGAGTGAGCTACTCACTCAAAAGGCCCAGGCACACCACAGAATACCATTATCCAATTAATATAGACACACTACTGCAGTAATAACAGTGGATTTGAGGCAGAGGTTACATCCAACTGCTAAAAAAAAGTGTCCTTTCTGTCATGGAATTCAGTGACAGTACAGAGAGGACTTTTGCCTTTGTAAAGCCTTCAGCTGGGAGTGGCCAGGGTGGACCTTCCAGTGGAGCATATTACCTCAGGAAATCAATGCTCTTCAATGTATAGTGATGTCAACTTTGGAGTAAAACCCTAGCCTATCTCATTCACAATGCAACATCATTGCAATACCAAGGGAGGCGGGCGTAGTCTATAGCTGGATAATATGTTGGACACAGTAACAGAGACTGTGCCAGCTATCCGCCTATTATATTTATCCTCATATTTATCTAAGCAATTATTATGAAACATTGGCTTCTTCCAGAATTGAATTTGAATTTGTATCTGAATTTATAGAGAAAGAGAAAGCAGCAGTTTTATAACGTCAGGATTAGAATGCAGCTGGATTTGTCAGTTTTCCTGGTACTGGTATTAGCTGTGAGATGGTGATCCAAAGAAAAAACAGAACCTTGTATGGTCAGTGTTGCAGCACAGTGTTTGAAAGATGCTTCTCCTCAGATCAATGGCTCATACTGTATAAACACAGTTGCACACAGTGTTCTTCTCTCCTCTTGCTGCTCCTCCACCTCTGTCTCCGTGAAGCAAAGCTAAGAGAAAACTCTCACAGTTCACAGTTTAAGCAGGCACATTGACAAGCCTGCTTAAACTGGCAGTGTCTCAAAATGTAGCCTTGCGGTCCTCCGATCCGCGGCTTATGCCCCCTCCCTGTGACAGATCACTCTGCATTTTGATGCGGTGCCAAGCATCTCCCTTGATAGAAGTGGAGGAATGGTGCCCAAATTTGGGGGTGTTGTGTAGCAGTGAGGCTATAAACATTAAAGCCAGGCTTGGGCCTCTGGGCCAGAGACAGAGAGGGTGAGCACTTCAGTCATTGTGGGACAGCTGGCAGGGACGTCCTCCGGCCATCAGCAGCCCCACTACAACCCACTGACACTACCTGCTCTCCAGGGACGGATTACACTGACATCTGAATCTAGATGAGGGTGTGTGCGTGTGTGCGTGTGTGCGTGTGTGCGTGCGTACGTGCGTGTGTGTGTGTGTGCATATTCCAGGATGTGTGAGAGATACACAGTATAGCACTCATCTTCTAGATGAGAAGGAGACAAATTCTCCTGAGAACGTGATATTGTATCAGATGTGTTGACTAGCACATGCCTGACCCCGACTTGCATAGCAACCAAGGAACACCACGATATACAACAATCCTTTTAACAAGCACTGATCGTGAGTCAGCACTTAAACCGCTCCATCCGAGGACTCATCTGATGCCAGTTTAAGGTTCTTACCGGGGGCACAGTTGTCGACCAGGGCTCCCAGAGCTTTGCCGTCCCTCCAGTCCCGGTTGAAGTTGTTGATGGGCAGCTGGGGCACCTTGTTCTGTATCCAGCCCAGGAGGCGCTGTTTGGGGGTCAGCTTCTTGGCCTCCTCGTCATCCTCGTCCTCCCACATGGGCATGGAGATGGAGTAGTGAAGGATGAGGGTCCAGATGAGACCCAGGATCAGCTTCAGATTGCCATCCACAATGGCTTTACTATCTGTAGTGGGACAGTAAAGACAACAGGGTCATAAGGATTTATAATAAAAGGTTGTATTATACACCATGTCCTAATTGATGGCATCAGATTCAAGAGGTATACTGGTTAACTGCAACTTCCAACTCCTCACTGTTATTTATGGGCTCTTTTGGGGAGGTTGGGGAGGTATATACATGTATCTAGTCATCACTGACCAAAGCTCAACCATAATAAATTCAGCACTAAGATCGAAACAATGGTGTATTACATCAAAATGTTCTTTCCTTCTAGCTCTGCAGAGTTGACCAGACTATTTTGAGTAGAAATAAACAATGATGATTGATTGCTGCGAAGACATGAATCTAAAACTCCCCGATACTTCCCCCAGGCCCCGTTCTCCCAGACAGGCGTCTGGCTGAGGACCCCTGACAATCTGTCATCCAGTCACAATGGGACTCAAAAGACAGTGACAGCTGAGGATATGTGGAAATGGGATCCCTCTCTGCATAAACACCACTTGGATTTCAATTACCTCCAAAGTGCTTTGAAAATTGTTATCTTTAGGATGGGATAGATCAAATCGGGGGAGACTGGATCTAGCGACAATAAGCGTGTAGCACATTTCCTGATGTTCTTAGAGGAAAGGATGTTTCTCAAGCAGCCCATTGTAAATCCTCGATAATTTTGCTAAGAGACGCATAGATTTAATACCCTCTAAGGCGTAACAGACGTTAATGTTGTCATCCATTAATCTTGTGTGATTCATTCCAGTGAATTCAGGGTTAGGGACTTGAATAAAGGAGGGAGTTTGATAGCAGTTGTTTATCATGACGGTAACATTGAGACCATCTATCATCATTTTATTATCTTTTCATATAGGTCAGTGCCCCCTGTCACTGAGTAGTTTTGACCGGCACTGGCAGGTGGCATGGTGTGGCACAGTGTGGTTTTGTTCCTGCCATCTCCAGCTATGACAACTGTGTGGTCAAACAGACATCTAACGAACAGTGTCTGGTTACACACTGTGACACATGTACAAATAGCACTGTGCTGCTTTTTTTTAGTGTCCTTAGGTCACTGAGGTATGTAACTGTTACTGAGACATTATCTCAAGACTTGTATTGACCCAGTGGAGCGGCATGGCGGGAGAGGGTGCTAGGAAACAAAATGCCAGTGCTTCTGTTATCATGACCTGTTTCTGTCAAAGCCATCTGACCTACTGTATGACCGTACAGCTGCAGATCCAGACATCCAGAGCTGTTTCTTGCTATACGCGGGCTACGCAGCTGCGTAGGGCCCCCGCATCCACTAGGGGGCCCCATTGAGTCACTGTATTTTTGTCCTGTATGGCGTTTAATTAGTCTCAAAACCCACACACATAAAAACCAGGCGCACGCACGTGATACGAGCTAACGGAAAAGCATCCTCATGAGGGAGCATTTCTGCTCCTCGCGCACAAATGCGGCCCTGCGAGCACGGGGCTGTGACGAGCGTGAGCTCAACCCTCCCTACGCACTTGAAAATGGGGTAGGAAAAAAATAATGCGTCTCTGACCCCTTTTTTGGTGGCAGAATCATCAAGATGTCGGAGAAAAAAGAGGTAAAGTGAGGAACAGCCACACCTACAATGCCCTTAACAGAAGTAAATCGTGCATAACCAAAATGTAACACAGGCTATTTGTATCAACAGCAGTGGCATATATGATCCATGTAGTTTACAATTGCTACGAAAAAATGTAGACCCAATGCAAATCAAAACTAAAACCAAACAGCCAATCAAAGGTCATGGTCAGTATTCAAAGTGACCAATCAAAGGAGGGGAGACAGCCACTGTCTATTCCATCGCCACCGAGCACATAGGGAGGGTCGAGATGGCGCTCATCACAGCCCAGTGCTCGTGGGACCGCATTTGTGCACGCGAAGCAGAAATGCTCCCTCCCATTGCGATGTCTTAACAATGCAACTAAGTTCCTGGAATTAAAAGAAGTTTTTTTTATGTGAAACATGCAGCATGATTTATACACTGTCCCTTTGTGGTGGGATTTGTTATTGTGACCTTTAACCCTTAGTGGCCGTGCTCAGCAGGACACTGGGACATTCCCAAAGTTCAAGTTTCCACTGAGAGTTCCCCAGTGTCATGACACACACACACACGCGCACACTCACCTGTGTGACACACACTAGCCTTCACAGCCCCCCGCTCAAAGCCTCGGCCACGCCGGGAATTTCACCCAAGTGTGTGGGAGGGCCATTAGTCACCAAAACAGAAAACTACTCTGTCAAAATTTTAATAACCATTCTCCTGTATGAAATATGGGGCCGGGTTTGTCTGCTGCTGTATGATTAACAGTCATAACTGTTCAACCTACAGTAGCAACTAGTTTTCACATCTTAATGCTGATGGGATCTTCTCAGTTTGAGATATTTTTGAGAGGTGACATTCTGTTCTCACTAGAGGAAGGGGCTTTCTTAGACACATCCCAGTCCTTGTGAGCCGCAAATCCACAACTACTTCATGTAATTGGGATCAGAGTGCAGACCTCAGCTATCTGTGTCACAGTCACAGATCCCAAATTAAACCTTGGGTGACAACAGCTCTCCCCATATCCCTGTGACCACTGATTGCACTCAGGGGCTAATCATCACCTCTACTTTTCCCTGAGCATTTGTCTGATCTAGCTCCATTGTTGATGGGCCTGGAGGGCTATTGGCTGTCAAGATAGAGCCCATGCCAGTCACTCTGACCCCTGGAATGACGTGCGGGCGTGTGTGCCTGTGTGACCACGCTGCACATGCATAAGAGTGTGTCATTCTCATTAGCACAGTCCTAGTGAATTTCCAGGCCATAGGTTACCACACGGCTGCAGCGGGAGTAAGCTATTGTGCATTATAGGCCTTGGCCCTGACATAGGCCAGTGATCTCAGTGGCACCTCTGCAGTAAGAGTTTCCAGTGAGCTGCTGACCCCAGATCAGTGCACCTTGCCAAGGCCCTGTGAAAGCCATGCTTCACAGAGGGGACTGACACCTGGGCTGATGCAGTACCAGAGGGCCAGCTATGGGATGCGACGCGTTTGTGTTTGTAAAGAAATGGGTGCTGGCTGAAAAAAATGATAAAGAGCATGAAATGGTTGTGATGGTTGAGACTCGACTGCAGCTTTAAAGCAGTGCACCTTATTCATCATGTGTGGATGCTGTCCCTTAAAGCACAAACTGTTATAAATGAATTTCCTTACTATTGATTCCGTTTTCTATCTAATAATAAAGTTTGGTTCGCCTCATAGGCTCTCATCCTACACCGGTGTCCCCCCAGGAAGCCATTAAATCCCCAAACCTCACTCACCTATTGAGACCAGCTTGATATGTTCTCTGTCCAGGAACTCCAGCGCCACAGAAACATTTTCCAGCTTCATCTGTCTGAAGTTGGGTCTAGGGTGATGCTTTCTGTACATTTTCTTCTGGCTCAGAACTTCCAGGAGTGAAATGAGCTTCAGCCCGTCACCGAAATCCCGCTGGAGGTCCGTGAGGCTCTTGTTGACGCACTTGAGGTGCTCGTTGCACCACCTGGTGAAGGTGTTCTGCTGGATCTTCTTCCACGGCGCGTCCTCCGCCAGGTCCTTCTCCGTGGCTGGCATCTCGTCGTCCTCTTCTTCCCCAAAGTCGGTGCCCTGGTAATACTGTGGAGGCAGCTGCTCGTCGGAGTAGTTATTGCTCATCATGATGGCGTTTTCCGTGTCCCCTTTTATACCGCGGTGACACCTGGGTGTTGAATTGTGTGCTCGGCAGCGCTAAAAACTTTAGCGGGTCGACGACAAGCGCGCTCTCGCAGGAAAAAAAAAAAGTTGAAACTTGCAGGAGTTTAAAAAGCAGGCTGGAGACTTTTCGGATGTACTTGCGAAGAAGCAACTTTCTGTCAGGCCCGTGATGGATTAAATGATCCGTTTTACAATGTGCAAGGCAGCTGGTTCTCCTGGGTTTTTTTTAATTGGCAGTCTCTTGACAAATGTGGTCGTCGCTTCCTAATAGATGGCCCAGAGCGGGATGTCGCGTTTTGAAAGATGGAGTTTGGTGGCAGGTGAGCCGGAGCAGTTCTGCGCACTGTTCAGTGGAGCTGAGTTTGAGCGTGTGTTAAACTTGAATGTTGAGGGAGGCAAGAGATGGGTTTATAAAGGACCCCGGGCCACGTCACGCAGTCATAATCATAGAGCACTTACTAATCCATAAGGATAGCTGGAGACAGGATTGGATTACGAGAAGGATGGGGCAGTGATTGGTCAGACCCCATGCAGCGCAACAGTTGCTCCACTGGTCCTTATTTTTAGGCGCTCCTATTTGGGCGGCTGGGGGCTGTGACTCCTCGCTTGTTGTAAATGTGTGTCATGTGCAGGGTCCAAGTGGCTGAACAATTGAGCTAAGAAAAGAGAGTGAGAAGTGTACAGTGACTCCGTCTAACTCGACAAATTTTCATTTTTACAGATTCGTCTAATATATGAAGTGTCAGAAACGTCTAAACCCCTCACCAGGGCCTTGTTGGAGAGAGATATTACAAAACATGAGATCACTCTGGTAGAGATGAAGCAACTGCATTACGTGTGTTTCACAGTTATCTGCCACCTCTGAGCGAAATATGCTTGCGTTTTCCATGTAGCCATTGTGCAAAGGTCAGTTCTAGCCCAGGGAGTTCAGGGTTATTACATTGGCTTGAACTTCAGCCTGTGAAGGGGAAATGTCTACTTTGTTGGGAATGTCTCCACTTATGCCTCCGACCAGGTATGAGGTGTTTCCCCTTTCTATTCACTCAATTCAAAATATAAACTGAAACCACAATAATTATAGTCTTCATTCTCAATCATTTATTTGCAGGCTACACATAAGAGTCTTTTTAAGCAAAAGAAGAAGAGGAAATTGATTTCTTGAATTTACTGATTGATTAAAAAACCCAAATTGATCCAAACTCTTCCATCTACAAGTTTGAGGTGATCAGTAACAACATGACAGCAATCATTAATGAGCAAAGGCCATGTACAAAAATATGATTACAAAGAGACGATAACTCTGTGTGTATGTTCATAGAATACAATATACTGACTAAACAAACTACAAAAATAGTAAATCCCATGAAATAGTGTGTGTGTTTTCAGCTTCGGGGACTGTCATGGTGGAGTGTTGTGTTGTGACTCAGCAGTCAGTGACTTGGCAGTGACACCGGACTCCAACCTTCCTTGACAAAATAGTGGGAGGTAAGAATAACTGTGACACATGCGGCCAGCATGTTTAGGATACTCATCCTCAGACGGGACACCGCTCAGGATCCCCTGGTTGATCTCATACCGTGTAATAATATATTCTTTAAGTGCTTTTTGGTTTGTATCATTTCCCGGCAGTGTGATGGCAAAGCAGCCATCTGAGCAACCGTTCCCCATACAGACCACATGTAACAACTTTACAGTAGTACCTGCAGCTTCATACTGACTTGAATCATGAGTCAGAATATCAAAGTTAAAGGGAATAAAACTCAATTTAATAATTTACAAACACTGTGTTATCTCTGGTGTAACTCCCTAAAGCAAAAAAAAAAGAACAAAAAACAACAGCTTTGATACTCAAACAAGCTTTTTTTTTATTGTGATCACAAACCTGAACCAGGAAAAACACTCATATGAACAGAAAATGCCCATGGCTGCTCTCACAGTCAGTCAGTTGGTGTATCTGTCTGTCAGCAGGATATCTCAAAAGCGTATGAGTCGATTTCCATGAAATTTGGTGGACATAAACCATAGGGTAAGCCTATAGGCCTTAGGCCCAGGAGCAATTGATTAGATTTCGGTGGTGATCTGGATCTGGGATTCTACCATTAGATGAGTATCGTTTTTTAGCCATAACTATGCAACTAAGTTAGATAGAGACTTGATTCCAAATCCTAACGGTATGTCTCCAAGGTCAAGAAGTCAATTTAACTTAAACTTGATAGTGAAAGTGATAGGACTGGTGTCCTTGGGTGTAACAGCAAGTTGGCAGAGGTTGTAGTTCTTCATGGAGATTATTATTAACCAAGTGTCCTTGAACACAGGTCAGACCACTGAGCACCATCTCTAGTCAGGCTACTTTTAGACAATTAGCTGCACTTTAACTCAGTAAACCATGAGTCTTAGCAATGGAGTAATGAGTGTAATTTAGAAGCCCCCATCAACAACGCTGACACGCCGATCCCTACCGGCTGAAAAGAATCTGTGTCTGAGAGTTTATGACATGACTCTGGAGTGAAGGTTATAAATAACCGTACAACCCATGTAATGTGATGCCAGGAAAGAGACGGTTGTCACTCAAGATGAGTACCAGTGATTTCATGAATGGGATTCCTTGATACTTTTAAACCCTGAGTCTGTGATAGCTGGTGAGCTCACTTCCCAAGAAAAGAAAGCGCTCAGACATCAGGTGGAGTGAGTATATTTATTTTCTCAAGTCATTTACCGTACAAAATAGACCTCCAGGTAACAAAATAGCCACGACTATATTGAGAACAACAATGCTATCAATAAGCAAAGCAGCAAGCTGAAAAACACTGTGCAATATAGAGGCTTAAAGTCACTATCCATGAAATAAGCCCAGAAATAATGTCTTGAATGAGACAACATTCACATGTGCTGTTGCAGTCACTGGGAACCGAGCTGCTATTGCAAATTGATATTTTTTTAGACAGTGACAATAATTGCAGTCCAGCGGATCATTGTTTCCTTACTGTAAGGTAACTTCATCTGCAGAAAAAATATTGGTGATGCATTGCTTATAGAGGTTCAGTTTAACGACAAATGTTTTCAGAAAATATTTCAATACATGTGCAACATATAAGTGGCTGGCAAAACCAGGATTCATATTGCTGTTGCTTGCAACTGAGATCAAATGCAATCTATATGCATGCAATGACTACACCACCACTGAACATAGAGCTACTGGAAATGACTAGTAATGGGAGGACTTCTTGCGAGTAATGACACCATAAATAAACATTTATATAGCATATATTTTGGCTATCAAATATACAACGCTCTCTCAAAATAGAATAAACTTTCTACAAAGCAAGTACAAATGGAATTAAGAAATATCTCTCCCATAGTACTATATGTCACATCTGACTATTTACATCAAATACAAAGTAACAGAAACAACATAACCAACATAAATTAAATATAGTTCCTCTATATGTATTGTAGCATGCACTTTCAACTCTTAAAGAGCTCTTTACTAAATCACAAAAAACATTTCACAAATGTATTGTAAACAGTAATGTTTAGACTCCTGCCATGTATATATATTCTTCATTTGACAGCTAAGAGAACAATTCAGTTGTGACACACTCCTATTTACATATTTCAGATCCATATTAATTCTCAGTATGAATTTATAAAATGCCCTCAGCAATCAACGAACCCTTGTCGCTCACTTCAGCTGCATCAATGATCTGAACCAGGTGGCGCCAAGCTGTCTCTATCTCATCTGCAGTTTCTCACATGAGCCAAGTCATCAATAACCACAGGAATGCTGACAGTCCACATTCTCACGCTGTGTACCTGGAACAATCTGGACCATTAACCTTAATGACAATAAAAACCAAGCCATATAAATCCTGCCGGAGAGAAAATGTTTCTTTCTCCACATCTACATCGGAGCAGCGCTGAAATCAAATGCTTAGATCGTGAGTTGGTGCCACACGGGATAGCTTGATGGTCCCAAAATTTGTTCCCAAACTTGTTCACATGTGTTGCCTAGAGTACATAATAACAACAAGCCTTATATATCATAAGTATTACAACATTGCAGGTGTCAGATTTCAGATTTTCAAGGTGAACTATGAACAGTCAAAGAGGAGTTGGCATGCTGCGCTCACTGCCTGGCATGTGAGTTAACTGATAATTAAAGGGGAAGATGGGAGTTCTCTTCATGTTTAGCCTCATGCTGATTTCAGAGTCGCGCACAGGACAATGCAGGAGGCAGGCAGAAGGGATAAGGCCCAGCCGGGGCTAAGCAGCAAATAAAAACACACGCTGTGTGAACAAGCACTGGCCCCACCCATCTGGAGGGAAATCACAGGTAAACATCGATCTTATACACTTGGATTGACCAGCGCTTAGCTCGGCGTGATGTTTTAATTTCACCTTCACATACCATAAAGAGAACCGCTTACTGGTATTCTAATGTTGGGCAGGGCCGAATAACAGCAGCAGGATAGTAGTTAGTTGATAGTTAATTTGGTAACTTCTAATTTTTGTAGTATTTTGAATTTTAAACATGTATTTGTTATTGCATCTAGAATTTGGGGGAAGCACAGAGTAATTGAGGGGTCATTGCTCGTAACGTATTCATATCAATCGTCATAAACTTTGTAATTCAAGATTGTGACAGACATGCATTCCTAGATGCATTTTAAATTGACCCATTAACACACATGGATACTGCTCTTTCTATTAACTCTTCAAGGGCTTATGTACAATAGTGATTTCAGTGCATTAAATGTCCAGAGCCCATGTTTGTCGCTATGTTAAGAGTCAACTACGAAGGATATTTGAACAAATAAATAAATAATGGTTAAATAAACGGAGAACCATTTGATACAATATAAGACATTCATTATCAAGACCTTCATTTGATCACATTGTCAGCTAGAGAAGAGAAAATAATATCCACAGACACAGAAGAGGAATGGATAGACGCCGCACTGGCGAACATTTAGTGGAGTGAGCTCAGTCCTCATGTAGCCTCTCAGTGGATCAACTCATCGTCAGAGCCGTCTCCCTCTTCACGCACCCACCAAGCGAGATCGGGTGCATCATCCTCATCCTCTTCATGGATGTACCTTCTCATTTAAACTGCACTTCTTCGACCACACAGTTGCAGGAGAGAATGAGGGCCGGTCTGAAGCAAATGTCTGTGCCTGTGCAGTTGTTGCCCATCCAGTCAACATCGGGTGAGAGCTCTCAACCAGCGAGTCATGATGAGAAGCACTGCTGTGGCCGCAGTGACAGTCAAAATGGGGTTCCAAGCTACCTCACTCCCCTGGATTAAGACAGAGAAAGAGTAGGGTCAAGTGTCGGTATGGACTTCCTCTATCAACCACCCACTGATAGACAAACATATTGGGCCTTCAAATGACTGATTTATTCAATGACATACTAGGAAACCTTTTGTTATCACAAAGCAATTTGCCAAACTGCCCACCCGTCCCATGTCCATCTTCCATAATTAACTGTCCTCAGATATTTCCAGATTATATTCAGTTCATACCCACCCCCCCACCCTCACCACC
>OMOV01089391.1:0-19187 GCA_900312565.1 Beryx splendens | reverse complement strand
CTTCACCTTTTACTGTCGCAGACAAATGCGCACACACACACACACACACACACACACACACACACACACACACACGATCAGTTGTTTTCCAACACCATTGTAAACTCCGACTTAAAAGACCACAGCCTCTTGAAAATGTTTTAGTGTGTGTGTGTGTGTGTGTAATGAGAAAAAAAACGGTCCCTTAACACTTAAGCATCTGTCCTACAAGGAGGAGGGCTGCGAGAGGTGGAGAACTAATTTGATGGTTGTTATTGCAGTGGGCAGTGTGTGTGTGTGTGTGTGTACGTGTGTGTGTGTGTGTTTTCAAAGTGAAAATCCTGCAAGGGAGTCTTTGTTCCAGTAACAATGAGGAGAACGAACAGTGAATCTTTGTGTCTGGGAGAGTTGATTAGCTCTACGTTCCAAAGCACACTGTGTGTGTGTGTGTGTGTGTGTGCACGCGCGTGTGCGCATGTGTGTGTGTGTATGTGTGTGTGTGTGTGTGTGTGTTTGCCAACGTGGCCGTTTTACCTCACTGATATATCAAAACACTACACTGTTTTCTATTAGCTCAGCCAACCACAGAAGATGAGTCAGTGACGAATCAGCCAGCAGTGAACAGCGTGTAAAAATGTGCCCGTGAATAGAAGTGTCAGTGCATGCATGTATGCAGATGGGTATTGATGTGTGTCTGTGTCTGTGTCTGTGTCTGTGTGTGTACTTGTCTGTAGAACTGGCTTTTTAAGTAACTTAGTTGTCCTTAAAGCAAAACTGAGATCAGATTTTTCAGTCTTGCGTTCAACTTTCTTTCTTCTCCTCTCTTTCCCGTGTTCCCTTTAGATCTTTCCTTCCCATTTTCCTTCCTAAACCTCTCTTGTGTGACTCATGTTTACTCACACTTGACTGAGGACCAACAGGCACTAGATTATTTTTCTACATAATGCAGCTCCTTTTAAACAAAGAAGAATAAGTCTAAACATCTCTCCTAGATGTGTTGATAACCTCGGGCAACAAACAGTTCTCCCCTTCCATTTTGAAGCTCTGAGTCAGTTTATCCAGCTGCATCTGGTGCTTTGCTCCGTTAAAAACGGATTGCTGTTAAGATGGAGCAGAGGTCCTTCCGCGTGCTCCGGTCTTGGCTCTAGGGTTGTTCATGTTGTTTCGTTTATGGCCTCTGTTTGATGTGGTCAGCGTTTCATTTCTGAAATAGTAAAGTCAAGATGATCTGCGTCCTGTTTATCCCCACGGGAAAGAGATACAGAAGTTATGATAATACGTTGTTTGTACTGTATGAAGTAGCGCCTTTGGTAGGTGGAAAGTGACAAGAAATTGAATCTGAGGGGAAGGAAAGTGAGGAGTATCGCTGATCCCCCAAATGCAATACAAACTGGTTGAACTCATTCACTCTGTTGAATGATCCAATCAGGTCAGGGCCGTAACACGGCTATTACTTCCGGTCTGACTCTATCACGCTCATAGGAAACCAACGCAACTTCAGTGTACTAGAAATTACCCTCGTTTCCCACATTCATCCCAGCTTGCCCTCCCTTTCCTTCCCAGTTGTCTCTCCGGCCCGAGGGAAGAGTCAGAGGAAGGCGTGGCGGGAAAGAGGAAGGAAGTCAAACTCAGGATCATTAGAAAGTCCGGACAAGCAGAAGAGGCGTCCGGTGCTGACCCTTTTCCTGCAATTCTTCTTCTTGTTGGCTTGGTATTGATGACAGCTTTACGATAGGAGATTTCCACTGATAAAAATACATACATGAAATGGAATAAAAAAAAAAACAGTATGTGTGTATAGGCAGCAGTGGAAATCTCCGATTGTAAACCTGCCATCGATACCGAGCCAACAAGGAAAAGAATCGCAGGAAAGGGGTCAACGCTGGACACCTCTGACGCTCGTCTCGCCTTTCAGATGTTG
The DNA here is from genome assembly GCA_900312565.1 of Beryx splendens. Taxonomy (NCBI): domain Eukaryota; kingdom Metazoa; phylum Chordata; class Actinopteri; order Beryciformes; family Berycidae; genus Beryx; species Beryx splendens. The sequence continues at coordinate 17,287 of OMOV01089391.1, read as the reverse complement.
ATTTTGTTTTTTCAGGCACCGCTACTCTAGACATCAGATCCTCACCTTTGTCCAAATGGTCTTTGTTTCAGGAATTTTGCCGCAATTGTCTCTCATAATTGTTTTTATTCCATTTCCAGCAGATTGAAGTCTTCATTTGGGGCCATGACCAGAACATTTGCATTTCTAATACTCCTGTCTGCTCTCTGCTGCTGCCTAGCGGACAATGTAAGTAGTTCATCCAAAGACAACAGTATTGTTGGATTAAATAGATTCCTTTCGTTACTATTTATTCATCATCATCCATGCACTGCTGCACTGCAAGACTGTGAGACATCTGCCATGCTGAATGCCTCTCCTCTCTTCCAGGTCGCGCTCCTACGTACTAGGAGAGGGACTCGCTTTTACAGAGGTGAGCCTGACCGGAAGACTCCCAGACGGACCCTTTTGATTATTCGTGTCGACAAGTCTTCACCCTCTTTTGACACCTCCTGTGAGCCCCTTCACTCATTCTCATTGTCTTCACTAATATCATCATCACATTTAGCTTCTGTTAGTTCTCCGTTGTCCTTCATGTGTCTGTTTCCCTCTGTGTTGGTACTCATTACCTTCATGTTTATTCCCTCTTTTTCTACATGTAATGGTGATTGTTTGTGTGTATCTTCTTATTTGTTTGCCTGTTTTTTTTATTGTGTGTGTGTGTGTCTTCTCGCAGCACATTGTTTGGATAGTCAGACGTCAGCAGTGCGTAGTTATGGGGACACATGGCTGCGATGGAGGGGACAGCGTGTGGAGTTCTGCCGCTGTGCATTAAGAGGACGAGAGCGCTGTCATTATGTGCCCGTCATCAGTGAGTGGGACATAGACACACAGACACACAGACACATTGGCTGACCCGCTTGTCTTTCCACTGTCTGCCTTTCTTTTTTCTTTCCTACCTCCCCAGATTTTTTTCTGTGTTCGCAACCAGGCGAATTTGCCCTTCTTCTGCTGTTTAGTCTGTTTGTCTGTTTATGTGCCTGCCTGCCTTTTCCCTATTGTCTTCTGTAACTTGCTTAGACATTTTTTTCTTGCCCTCCTCTCACTCACATGTCCTATTCTCTGTTATTTTAGTTGTTCAAAATGAGGAACTGTTGGCTTTCTGTGTTTTTGAGTAGGCGTAGTTTAGTCTAAGAGTGTTTTAAATACTCTTGCCAGACGCACTTTCACCCCCATTGACGAACTCTGTGAGGCATAAACGCCCCTCCCTGAGACAAATTACAACCACATTTCGGTCTGCCAAACTGCATGGTCTGTGAGCTCATACCACTAGAAGTGAGTGGGGCGCCATTACTTTGAACATTTGCCTTTAAGAAATTTTAAAATAATAAAGAAAATACTGGACTGTTGATGGTGCAGCAACCGCTTAGAACCAGTTTTGGTAAACAAAAAGCCCCTTTTGATTAAAAGCACAGAGTGGCATGACATGATGTTATATTTTAAAAGTCAGGCTAATGAAGACATCTGCTACTGTTAGAAAACACTTATATTTCTAACTAATGTATTTCTATACTTATATATTACTTAAAAAACTAAAAAAAAGACATATTCCCTAATTTCCACTTTGAAATTTGCTATTTACTACTTTTTTTTACACATTTACTTTTGTGTTGTTTTTATGTTAAATGTGACCTAAGTCAAAGTCTTTGTATGTGCAAACTTTCTTGGCCAATCAATCTGACTCTGATTCTGATTGTCAGGATTATCACTTGTGCTGAAATAGTGAGTGAATTCACAAACAAACTAACCGGCTCACTTTCTGCCGCCTCCAGACTGCCACGCGTCCCGGTGCTATAATGGAGGGACCTGTAAGGAGGCGGTGTACTCTTCAGACTACCTTTGCCAGTGTCCTGCAGGCTTCAGAGGGACTCAGTGTGAGATCAGTAAGTACTCAACAAACTCTTAAAAAACATTATTTAGTCTAATTGCTCCCGTATATTGGACTACTGTTTAAAATACTTCCCCTGTAAACTGTTCTGCAGCTGGTAAGCCATGGATGGATGCACAGTACGCCTAACATTTGCCTGATTCTAGTTTGGATACTGTTGATGTTGATTGTAATGCAAGACTAAACCCAGCCATGTCCATAGCAGAGTGAACTGTGACACAACACTGATTAAAATTTGTTGTTAGTGACTCCAGATAGGGTAACAGACTCACTTTGTGACTCATAGGTGTTGTGAACCTGTGGTTTTGAGGGGGGAAAGAAAGGACCATAAACCATGGAAAGAAATTCTGGGATATGAATGTTTTTGTTTCTGCGGGAGACTTCTTGAGGCTTTTGGACACCCCACCCACTCAACACAATAGTTATGCTAACCCCATTCTTCCAGCGAAGTGATTTCAGCTTAAGAGTAATGAGTTGAGAGAAAACAGACTTCATTTATGATCATCATAGTTTATGTTCCGTCACTGGCTGCAACCACAAATTGAGAAAACACCGTATAACTGCCATTAGGACAAAACCAAACACGCCCTGAAGAGTTATTAAGACCACATTAATTTAATTTAAACTGAGCTCTGCACACGTGTAACATTGTTGTTGTAGTTTTTATTTTGTCAAACTAAATATGAAACAAATTAAAACTGGAACGTTATGGCAATAATTTTAGAGTGATATAAGTGTCATAACTCAATGAGTGAAAGTATCATATTACTATACTATAACTCCTCTCTTTCCCCCATAGACACCAATGAGAAGTGTGTTGTGGGGCAGGGCGGAGGGTACCGCGGGACGTGGAGCATCAGCCACACAGGAGCTGAGTGTATCAACTGGAACTCGACGTCTCTGAGGGGAAGGAGGTTTACAGCCAAAAGACCAGACGCCAGCAGTCTTGGACTGGGCAATCACAACTTCTGCCGGTACGCTACCAGCCTGTTTTAATGTTGTACATTCAAAGTGCAAATGTCTCTAAAATATCTCAGACATCACTAGTCTAATTTTGACAAAACATAGAGGGACAATGCATTTTGGCACTGGCAGCTTCTTCTGGCATTTAAAACATTTCACTGATTGGTCAAGATTTCCCATTTTGAAAGGCCATAACTGCTACACCACGGGTCTGATTTTGATGACACTTGGAGTGATGATGCATCATCGCATGTTGTTACTAACTGACTAAATCATTCATGGGGGATGATGTGTTTACTTGTTTTCCTCGCCTCTCCCTTACAGGAACCCCGACAATGACAACACTCCCTGGTGTTACATCTATAAAGGCACTCAGATCATCTGGGAGTTCTGCACCTTGCCCAAGTGTCCAGAAGGTGAGGTTTTACCAAACAAAACATTTAGTAATTCTTAAACTGAAAATAGTTCTCCCCCTGTGTGAATACTTGAAATGCTTAGACCTCTCTGTTTCTCTGTGTTTGGGTCCAGATAAGTACCAAGAGTGTGCGCTGGGCTCTGGTCAGTCTTACCGAGGCACAACAACCGTCACTAAGAGTGGCTCTCGCTGTCTCCCGTGGGACTCCCCCCTTATCAAGCGCAAGTTCTACAACGCATGGAGATCTGATGCCCTGGAACTGGGGCTGGGCAGCCATAGCTACTGCAGGTATGCACACCAACACATACAATACACAGAAGTGACCCACACACACAAACCCACACACACACGAGTGCTTGCCCAGACACCCAGAAAATTCAGAATAGCTTGGATTTTCATCAGAAGCTTACCCCGCATTTCCCCTTCTTTTATCCATTAGGAATCCAGACGGTGACGAAGGTCCATGGTGTCACATCTACAAGAACCTGCAGCTGACCTGGGAGCTGTGCGACATACCCAAATGCTGTAAGCATCCTTGTTTCCGTAGTGACAGCACAGCAAAATCTTTAACCTTATGATGATGTTCGTACATGGCAGTGAGATTGGCCAGACACTATAAGTCAACTATCTGTCAGAAATGGAATGAATAAAATCCTCTGGACTGTGATGTACTATCATGGTAATCATAATTTTTGCCTTTTTTCAGCGAGGCATCCAGGTACTATCACCACTCTTGGCCCTCGCGGCCCCACCACTAACAACAATGACAGAGGTAGGATATATTTCACTCGCCTCAAACTCTACCCATTTTATTTCTATATTCTTCCTCCACTGTTTCTTGTTACGTTTGTGTTGTGTATATCTCAAACAGCCAATATCAAGAACAGTAAAATCTGGTTTTTAACCGCCGTACTGCAACTTGTCCTTCTCTGTAGGAACATGTGGGCAGCGATCTGACAACACCCTGAGCCGGCCCGCGTTCCGTATGTTTGGGGGCCGGGACAGCGACATCACAGAGCAGCCGTGGCAGGCAGCCATTAATGTTTACCAGTCCCGTCTCAGAAAGCACTTCCACCGATGTGGAGGAATCCTCATTGACTCCTGTTGGGTCCTGTCAGCTGCACACTGCTTTGAGGACATGTAGGAACTGCACACAGACTCATACTCACCTGCACACACACACACACACACACAGAAATAAAAATTAACATATTTCCCGTATGTCATACTCACAAACATGTCCCATTTCTGTCTCAGCTCTGACGCAAAGAAGCTGCAGGTCGTTCTGGGCAGAACGTTTCGGAAACAGAATTCTAGCAGTGAGCAGATTTTTGAGGTCGAGAAGTTCTGGATCCATGAGCAATTTGACAATGAAAGCTTTGACAATGACATAGGTGAGTAAAGATTTCAAGAGACAACAGTTTTGTACTTATTTATTAAATCGTCCATATATGTAATATTCAATATATTGCTGCTGTCAGGTGAAAACCTTGTGTATCGCCAAAATGCTTTTCAGGAACTAAGAAAAGCAGCTTTGGTTCTAGCTTGACGCTCATGCATTTTTTGGTTTATCAAACTGAGAGGATTTCATCAGCCCAAAGGTTGTAGAATTATCTCATCCTATAGCATTTGATCCTTCAATTTAATCAAAACATGAAAATCGCCAACATTGGACGTACAAGGTTTTCACCCAACAGTGACGATATGGAACCTTTTATTGTGCAGTAAAGGCTTGTTCAAACTTTAAATCATCTCTCAGTCTTCACCCGACATTCTCCCCATGTCTAACTTTCCTCTGGTCACATTGCGCTTTCAGCCTTGTTGAAGTTGAGTACTGACATTGGCATCTGTGCGGTGAACTCTCCGGAGGTTCTGCCTGCGTGTCTACCTGAACCAGGACTGGTGCTGCCGGACTGGACTGAGTGCGAGATCTCTGGCTATGGAAAAGACACAGAATGTAAGCAACACATCCCCTTAAAATACATCTCATTCTCTCGTTTTGCATTGCTGATTATGTGGCATGCCCATTATACATACAGAAGTTACATTATCTATTTGATATGATTCAGATAGTATGTTTGGTTTTCAAAATTAAACAGTAAAAACACTGTGCTCAAGACTTAGAATTAGGTGTGTACCACAGGGTGGAGGATGGAAATCTAGGAAAGGCTTTGAAAGGCTTTGCACATTAAAAAATGTCTCGCTCTCGCTATTCCGATTGAAGAATATTTAATTGATCAGCATGAGGATATACAGTAGATGTTTCAGTGTAGAGTCATTACACTTATTTGACTGACCAGCAGAGGACGATATACATACAAACAAGACTCTGTAGGTACTCTCACACCTTCTATATGAACATCGATTTAAACAGCCGCTCTCTCCACAGTTTCTGCAGAGTACTCGGAGCGCGTTAAGAGAGGTTACGTTCGCCTGTGGCCCCAGGAGCGCTGCATCCCCGATGTGCTGTCCGGCCGCACGATCACCCCCAACATGCTGTGTGCAGGTGACACCCGCGGCCTGGATGATGCCTGCAAGGTGAGACATTGCACCACATTCTAGTGGCAGGGGCCTGTTCTGCTCATTGGCGCAGGGGTTTCTGTTTGTTTGGTTGTACACATGACTCACTCTCTCTCTTTCTTTCTTTCTCTCTCTGTTTTTTTTTTTTGGCTTCATGTGCAGGGAGACTCTGGCGGCCCTCTCGTTTGTCAGAACGCCGGCAGGATGACTCTGATGGGTGTGATCAGCTGGGGCGACGGCTGCGGGCAGAAGGACAAGCCGGGGGTGTACACCCGCGTCACCCACTACATTGACTGGATCACTGGCAAAATGAAGGCGAACCAGGTTGTTTAGGCTCTACCAGATGCATGCAGAGAGCAAGAGAGAGCAAAGAAGATGCTGTTGGACGAACATAGCCATAGATAGAATGTGTAATACAACAAAGACAAGCTTTCTGAGCAGCAGATAGACAGACAGAACAGGCAGGACTGTGGTTCAGTTTCGAGCCTGCTTAGCTGTTGATCTAAATCCACCGACCAAACCGATGGAGCTCCGAAACACAGCCAGCAACACCACTCCTACACTCCTACCGAGATGCACAAGAAGAACCTCAGGCGTGTTTTTAATGCTCAGTGTAACTCCACGTTCTCACATCCGTTTGCTGTTCTTTACTCTGCTGATTAAATAAGGATGCTATACATGGACAGAAGCTCAGAACACTACTTTTCGTCTAAGCTCTTTCTCCTGCTCCTTTGCTGTCTGGGTCATGATTTTTTTGTTCTTTTATACGAGTCTCTGCTTCTCCATGTCTCCATCTGACACCCAGCATGGGGCGTGGGAGGGCAGATCATCGCCAAGCTGCAGGTTCGGTCAGAGAACCTGCAGGGAAATGATAGGAAAGTTGAGAAGTGCCACGTCTGCTAGACATGGGACACAGCACATTCCTTTCCACTGACAGGTGGCACATGGATTTTAGCCTCATCCTACTTAGCTTCATGCCAGTTTATGGAATGAAGTCATTAGGGTAGATGTTAGGTCAGTAGCACTTATAATCCAAGAGGACACACACTCCTCTCAACATTTGCTTTGCACAATAAGCCACATAGGAATGTTCTCGCTACCCCAAAGGGATTTTTGTAAAAGCTTGTGTAAGGATTGTATTACAGACTCATCATCTAGATATAAGAGTTATGTTGAATAAATTTGTTGTGTTCTCCATCATTTGGTTATTTGGGGCTTGGGGTTCTTTTTTATAATACCAGACCTTCATACTAATCACAAGACTATCTGCTGGTTCAGATTCAATAAAGATTATGCCTTCTGTGCACCAAACTCCTCTGTCCTCCTCCCACCTCCCCTCTCCCTCCTCCGTGGTCCCTCAGTCCCCTTGTAGATGTGAATAGATTCGGACAGGTGTAAACAGGAAACTGTGGGCTACACTCCACTCAACACAACTGTGTCCAGATCTTTCAAATTCACTATAGACGAGGGGAAGAGACGGCCGCGCGTAAACTCTCAGAGCACTTCTGCGTTTAGCATGTACAGTATGTTGTTCGAATGTTGATTTTATATCGGAAAAGACTTGGAGGAGTTTTGTCTGTACTATACTGAACTGCTTGTTGACTGCAAAGCTAAACTCTTTTTTCATCTTTCTTAGGGTTGCTATGTGATAGACTCTCAAGGGAAATTGGGTTTTAGATGTTTTGTATTAAGTTAATATTTATGTGTATTTTATATTGTTTTTGTTTATTGTTTTTTATATTGTTCTATAATGTGATGTGTGTAGTTTAATAATTTATTGTCACTGCCATTATAACCACATCTGGCAAACATACTCCATTTTCAATAAATAATGTTTGGAATAAATCTCTTTATGTTTCACACTTTTTCCAACCCGTCTGTGACACTTCATATCCATCAATACATCACTGACAAATTAATGTGAGAAGGCCTAATTATTAGTGAAAGGTTTAAACATTAATCATGTTTAAATTAATCATTAATCATGTTTAACTTCAAAATGCTCTCAATATGATTATGAGACCATTAAAGTTAAACTTTTCCCAGTAAGTTACAGTTTAAGAATGACTGAGGCAACTAACTTCCAAGGAAAGTTTCACCAAGCACGTTCCTGGGAGTCGTGATTGATGAAACTCTGAGCTGGAAAAACTAAATTCAACTTGTTCGGAGTGAAGTGACAAAGTGTCTTGGTATCAACAAAATGAGTGGTTCGGTTAATCATTATAGTTCAATTCACCCGTATCTCACACATGACACATTACCACATTTGTGAACAATGTCAATTGCCATACTTAGCCACTTTCAGCTAAACCTTCAAACAGATATTTAATGCAGCTTCATGGCTATAGTCCATGACTCTAAGGTTCTTGCAGAAGCTCCTTGGATCTTGCCAACTAAAACCTCCATGCGTACAATTCCATGAAATGTTTTTGCAAATAACAGATCATGAGATGGTCTGTACTTAAGAGCAAGTGATTTCTTGGAAGCTGTAAGTCCAGCTAACCGCACTGATCTTTCATCAGTAATTCAACAGTGATATTAGATAATAATAATAATGAGCTGACTTGTTACCAAAAAGAAAGTACAGTGGGTGCAGCACCAAAACATGACACAAAGAAAGAGCCTATAACATTGCGAGTGCAGGGGAATTATTATTGCTCACATGCTGTTTGATAGGTGTAAGATAAACTGTGTAAAAAGATAATTTGTTGATAAGTATAAATTGGTATAAATCCATATGCCTAAACAAAAATGCTAACGTCTTACTTAATGACGACCTACTAATGGGTTTATTGACTGTTTGTTATCACAGGTGTGTGTGTGTGTAACAAAGGTTAATAATTTCCTTTTTGGCTGGCAGATGGATGAAGGAAGAGAAGCCTTTACCAGTTACAACAAGTGATAGTAAATGCAATATTGGCTCTAGGCCCATTGGCAGGTCGCTGTAGGGAAGCTGGGAGCCTGTGTAAAGTGCACAGTGGCTGCAGCTGCACACGGCAGGTTTGCACTCAGGTGTCGGCTCATTTAAAGGCAGACTGGCCAGCAGCAGGTGAGACTGTCTCACACAGGTTGGAAATGCAAATGAGGACAGGTAGAGCTGCTCTGCACATTCACTCTGTATCGCTCTGTTTCAATCTCATAACCATTTGCATCTGAGACACAAAACAAAGGACATTTCCTCATGACTTGAGCCGTGGGACTCGTCCTAAATCATGACAATGGTAATGTACATGTTTTAATTTTGTCATATTTTAGTTTGTATTCTGAAAACATTAGGCGGTGTGAGAGGGAAGTGAGTCAGGGTTGTTGATGACAGTTTTACCACTATAAATGAGTGCACTGTAAACTTTCCTCTTTATTTTAGACTGTTTGATGGGGGAAAGACTGTGTAAAAGAAGACCTACATTGTTAAAGTGGTTGGAAACAGTGTGATTGTGTGGAAACTGAGAAAAACAGTGAAAATGACTGTACAGCTGGTGTTTGCAAGGGCACTGAAGCTTCAAGCCCTCTGAGAGATCAGGCCAGCTCAAACATTCATTTCTGTTTTAAAAAATGAATGTAGCTTCTTGTTTTTTATTCTTTACAAACTTTCTTCAGTAGTCCTCCATAAAATCAAGTTCTTTATTTGAGTAACTTAAATGAATCATATTTCAATCTATTTTTCAGTTAAACATATTCAGAATATTTACATTTGTTATGTGATTATTATTTCAGCTTTATACAACTGAATTTCATTTGGTACAGGCGCTCTCAAATTCAAATAAAAGGAAAATCCAGCATGCAGAAATTCATTTGGGCCAAATTGTGGTACTGCAGTATTTGTTAAAGGTTTTGTAGGCCTATAATTTGTCACTCAGACTTCAGTTCTTTCAGTTCTGCCGTTTTTGCCAACAACAGCGATATCAGGTTCCTACAATACTTTTCAATAGGGTTTTAGGGTGCAGGAAAACATGAACATAGCTTGGAAGGTGTGGTTCACTTACAGATGGTGTTGGAGGTCAGTTGCTGTGTTTCATTGTCTCATTTTACTATTACAAGTCGATGGTGAACTTGAACAGTAATACAGTTGTGAGATGGTGATTGTTTTTGGACAGTTATAATTCTGTTGTCTAGTGCCAAGAATTCATTTGGCTAAGATGTTTTGTGGTTGGACTGTTTACCCAGAGGTTCATCTCAACTCCCTGCATGGTCATAGGTTGGAAGTAAATATTAAAATAATGTACGGGGGCGAGGGCCAGTCAGGTGTCTAGTGCACTAGAACTAGAGGCAATGAGTAAGACCCTATGTGTGCAGACATCTCAGAAGGAAATGTGTCTAGTTTTCAAATTTCCGACGGGCGTTTCAAAGCACACAGATCATGCCCACTGAAACTGTGCCCCCTTGACATCTATTATGTAAAGTAAATGCAGATTTTTAAAAATGTTTTTATTTGATATGATTAGTCATAATGATTCAGATTGTGTAACAGACCATACCATGACAATCTATCCTCCCGTTCCCCATTTTTTTCTAAGTTCCCTCTACAAAGTTGCCCTCAGCACAGATCGCTTTGTGGAAATACAACTATATCTACAAGCCTTATGTCTCTGTGTTCTCTGTTCATCTGCATTATGAATTGGAGCCCACCTCAAAAACTATGAGTGTATTGCATGTACCGTTTATGTGATTCAAAGTACTGTGCATGGTCTGCAAACGTGATAACAGTTACATAATTTCTACTGGCTGAAGAATGAAACATTTGAATGATGATCACGGTGTCTTGCCCTTGTTTGCATCAGATTTCATTTCATGGTCACATGAAAGGCGGTGTTGTTGTTCCTCTGAAATTCCCCATCGAAGAGAAGTTGCTGCAGGTAGCAGTAAAACATTATGGTTAGCACACAGCAGAACACTGTTGCTGTTACTTGAACAGAGAAAGAAACGCTGATATGTTTTTTTGGAATTCATATTAGTTGTAAGAAAATTGCCTCAAATGGACAAATGGTAGAACAGAAATGTATATGTCTGTCACTGAGTGTGCTAAGTAACCCTAAGATCATTGGCTGTGCGCTCCATATATGTCACCTGGATTCAAAGCACTGTTGAACCTCATGCCTCTGTAATAGCAACTAATTAAGGACTTTTATAAGGCACATTCTGAGGGCAATCTTATTAGATCCCCGAACGACCAGTCGAGGAGCTTTCATCCAAATCTTTTCAAACTCGCTGGCCACATTAATGACCCCTAGAGGATGAACCCTATTGATTTTGGTGACCCCATGACCTTTCCTCTAGTGCCACCATCAGGTCAAACTTTCAATTTTAGAATTGAGATTAATGTTTTTTGTACATGGTCCCTGACAAAATAAACATAATAACCAAAAAAAAAACTAAACATAAAACTGGTATCCACAGATGCGTCTACTCATACACAACAACTTAAGAGCCATAAGGGGCATGATCAAAAAATGGATTGAGAATTCGGGTCGTTCGGGGATATTCCTGCTTGTCGGTCACCGAGAGCACATGTCTAGTTTTACTCAGTAGTCTGCACTGTGGTAGAATGCAACGTGTAGATGTGGATTTTGGTATATGTGGATTTTGGTATATTGGTATCTCATGAACTTTATTTTTAATGGAGCTACACCGAGGCAAATTCCCCTCAGCTATGATGATACGGCAATAAATGATTGAATCCTGAATTTTGGATGAATGTAGCTCTGTCCTTTCTCCCACTGCTCACCTGCTCATCATCAACCAGATACAATAAATGAACAGGTGTGTGGCATGCTCTGTATGTGTGTGTGTGTGTGTGTGCCTATGAGAGAGTGTGTTTCAGAGTCGCAGAGAGAGATAACGAAAAAATCTTAACAGCTCTTGAATCCCTCCCCCTCTCCTTGTCTGTCCATCCACGGTCATTTACATCAACACTTCCTCTATGGCGGCCGGCTGAGAACAGGCTCTGTGGGAAAACAGAGATAGCTCCACTTCCTGATTTACCCTTAACGAGTGTATTTATCTCCGCTTCACCATGGCGATGAAATAATGCACAGTACAACCTCAGTTCTATCCGTACAGATGGACGCTGTTGTGATTTCACTGACGAATTTATGCTTCAGAGCAGCAGGACTCACATACAGCAATATTGATTCTCAAATAATCATTGCAGGACAAGTTATTGTAAGAATGACTCCACCCACTGAAGTTTGGGGTAGCAGTGTTTTTACCGTATCTAATGGCAACATGATGCCTTGTCTTCTCACAGTAATAAAGCTCTTTTGTCTACGTGTGTGGCCTTCACCACAAAGCAGCCATTGATCCAGATCTGGTAATAGGTCTGATGACAGGGCTGATTGGTAAAGTTTAACTACATGTAAATGATAAACCAGACATGCTGTTATCACCTAAAGACAGCACTTAATTGTGAGATGTCACATAGACAGCTTAAAAAAACAATTGAGCACCCCTGTGTTCCCGTCTGTCCACCTCCACTCGCCTCTCTGTAACTCTTTGAATGCAAATTTGTGGTTTCTGTGCTTTCAGAGCTTCTTTGGAAAACTGAAGAACCTGTAAGTATAGTAACAATTTGCATAGCCAGATTACCTTTGCCATTCATGTATTATTCTATGGGACTGTACTAGGCTTTAATAATGGTAGAAAGGATGACATCATGCATGTGATAATAACAAAACAACAAAGGAGAGTACGGTATGAACTTCTGTCTCCTCTTCCTCCCAGACACAACGGGCCTCCAGCTCCACCCAAAAGGATAGGTGAGATTTTATTGGACCCTTCATTTTTTAATGAGGAAAAAAACATTTAAACTACATTATTTATTTTATTGGATTGTATGCCTCTTCTTCAATACCCACCCCTCTCCCTTTCTCTCTCTGTCTCACTCTGTTTCAGATAACAATGCAGGGTTTGGCTGGCCAGAGGATGAGTTTGTAAGTAGAATGTAATGAGTCGACAAGGTTTTCTCAGATATCCACTTCTCATTAATGATGCTTCGTGTAGCATTTTTAAACATCAATATAACATTGTCAAATTAGTTGTAGTACTTTAGTATAATTACCGTGAACAAATAAGACAGTTCGCGCCAGTGGTATTGTCAGTGCTAGCGCTGTTTCTCAGAATTAAAACCACATTTCCCATAAAGCCTGCTGCTTTCTGTCACAAAGAGGATATTGCTACTTGTTGACCCTCCCTCTCCTCATCCCTGATATCGCTCTGTGTGTGTTTGTTTTCTCATTTGCATTACTGAAAAGGATAAACATGTTGGAAGCGATTTTTCCATCAGCCTACCACAACTCTATTTATGTTGGAAAAACAGCGACCCTCTTCGTGTTTTGTGCTGTAAAGCAATTTGTCAGCTCATTTGTCAACAATATTTATAATAATGTCTCAAATGCATCTTTAAGATAATTGCCCTGTGTATTTGCTTATGGCAGGATGAAGAGGATGGGGACATGTACGAAGCACCTCCATGTGAACGTCCGGCTGTGAAAGTCCCGCCTAGACAAGTGGAAGAGGATGTTTATCTGGGTAACAGCGCTGTACTGAATCATTTATTACAGATATTAAACAAAACTTCAGATACAGATACCTTTGACAATACCTCATCATAAAAATCACCATTTTCATCGATATGACCTTATATGATGATACTTGGCTTTCCAGAGAGGTCATCCAATCCTGCTGTTCCACAAAGGCAGGCTGCTCCCCCACCCAGGCCGGCCAAGGTGACACCAATGGGCAAGGCCTCGGTAATTACAGTTCAGTGTCCTGACTGTCTGACATCTGTCGGCTCATTTAGCCGTCATGTCACACCAGTCAAAGCATTTAAAACCCAGTGTCTCATGTTGTTGCACTAGTTCAAATGAAATGATCTTGTCTCTCTCATCCAGAAACAGCCACCTCAACACAATGATGAGGAGTTCTACATTGATCCCAAAAGCAACAAACGTGAGTCATTCATCAGTATTCATTAGCCACTGTCAGTGGTTGTTTTTTTTACTGTGTATCCCAGCTGTCTTTATCTGTTTCACCCTTTCCTTCAACTTCATCCATTTCCTTTCCCTCCCAGCCCCTGAGATAGATAGAAAAGAGAAGCCTGGGAAAAAGCCTCCCATGAAGAAGATGGCCCCTCCTCCTGCCCGCCCTGCCGCTGCTCCAGTACCCGCTCCCACCCCAGCCTCCAACTTTGAGGAAGGTAATCACTGCTACCAATACAAACAGGTCTTTCATGCAGGTAGTTCACACATCCTGTGAATGTCTAAATGATTTACATTGGTTATGTGGGCTGGAAAGAGGGTAAATATTCCACTGGGGTGTTAACTTTGCAAAGAATGACAACTGAAGATCTGACTTAAGACTTGTCCACATAAATAAGTGTCTGTTTCGCTTCTCTCTATCCCTGTTTGATATAGCAAAACAGTGATTCAGCCTATACCCAGTTCATGAAAGTGTTTGTATTTGCTGTTCTAAACACCTAGTGTCTGGTAGGTCCTGGGAAAAAACTTCTGACACACAAGAAGAGATGTATTTTTACATTTCCGTCAGCAGTGACAGCAGTTTGTTTGGACAGTTAACATGAGCAGAGATAGCCACTGTGGCTGAACAAATAAAGAAAAGAGCGGCACCCACACAAACTCAAACGTCATCAACAAATTGATTGCAAATGTATCTAGTGCAGTGCAAAAACACCACAGCAATGTAATTGCACAGACTACTAAGATGTTGCCCAAAAAATGAACTCAAGGATTACCACTAACTAACTAACTAACTGTCACAGCCCAGGCTCAATGGACTTGACAAAAAGGGAGACCACACATGTTTCAAAGTAATATAACAGCATATTTATTATAAACTAAATAAGTAAACTAACCAAAATGGGAGTAAGGGTGTAAATATGTAACATCAGTAGTGAATGCATTGCATGGATGAGTGGGAAGTTTGGTGTGGGGATGTTGTATGGTGCAGAAAAAGAACCAAAATAGGAGCATAAGCTCAAACAAACCAAAACAGAGGGAGAGGAGAGAGAGTGAGGGAGAGAGAGCGAGGGAGAGAGCAGCCATCTTAAATAACCTAAGATCACCCATCCCAGGTGTCCCACATCTCCAATCACCACAGGAAGGACACTCCCAATTCTGCCTGTCAATCACCTGTACAAACCACAACCAGGAAGCACACAGAGTAGGAGTTGTCACACTAACTAACTAACTAACTAACTAACTAACTAACTAACTAACTAACTAACTAACTAACTAACTAACAGATGGGCTAACTAACAAAAAAAACAGTCTAACTGTCTGACTGTGTTCTTTCTCATAGCCCATCATGGAGGAAGTGTTTGGGAAGTATTTCACCACTAGGGGGCTGTATTACACCATAACAGCTAGTTGTGAAGAGCATTGCTGATATTTCCTTTCTGCATTTCAGATGTGTATCTGGATCCAAATGAACAGGTAAGTATCACTGAAATTTGATAACTTTATTATGCTCCCTCCCCTGTGTTATCATGATGTGCTGATGTTTGTACTTCTGTGTTTCAGGGAGATAATGATGACCTGTATCTCGAGCCAACAGTTGGTAGGTTGCAGTCATCAAACTCCACAAAACTATCTCTGCAGTGCTGATTATAAGTTTGCATAAACAGTGTGGAGTGATCAGCTGATTGCTACAGATATATCACTTAGATTACTAACTTTGTGCAGAAGAAAGACGGCTTTCATTTGCAGATGATGTAACTTAAGGTAAACTCAGTCTGGTGAAAATGCTAATTTCCCTTCTCCCCGCTCTTCAGCCTGCCCTCCCGTCCCTCGTGGACGGGAGGGCAGGATGCCTCCTCCTCCCAAAACAGCAGCAGCACCTTCCCACATACCCATGTAAGTACACCTCACCTTAGGTCAAAGTACTTTTGAGCCATCTGCCTGACCAGGACCTGGTCCTAGTCTAGGATATGATCTGTCTGCATAGTATTATGCTCCATGTCCTATCAGACTAGTATTTACAGAAAAATGCAAATGTGCTTAATAGTGTATTCACAGCATATGGAAATTGATGTTCTCTCTATCTGCAGGATGAAGCCTCCAGTTCCCAGAGCAAAGTCTGTGAGTCTGTTCAGTGTCTCATCTCTGCTTAGTTTGATTAAAATGATCCCCTATAATCTCATCTAAAGAGAAGCCTGCCAAGATACAGACTGAACTGGATATTTGAAGTTTTCATTATTCCTGTGTTTAAGTTGAACTCCTTAGTATGACACCGCAGCAAAACATTTTGATCTCTTTCATTGTTCTTTTATCGTTTGCTTTCTTTCAGAGTTCACTCTTGCCTTCCTTTAATGATGTAAAAACAGGTAAGAACAGCATCTCCTCTGTGCATGAAAACCTTTAATACAGACCCTGTCACAACCAAAAAACAACCATTTATAATCACGATGATGAAAAGCAACATATCTTGTCGCTCCAGCTCCTCCCACAGATGCAAGACGCTCCACGTTTCCTGGCAAACTCCCTCCACCGACTCCCGGAGTTAAGCCCCCTCTGCCGGTGAACCTGAAGGAAGCAAAACCCAGGTTAGAGGCAAGGAATGAAGGGCGGTAGTGGGATTTGTAATGCAGGTACTAAAGGGAGATGGGAGAGGATTTTTGCTATGTGCTGTACATATATCACACTAGTTGCAAGTCGTAAAGTTGCAAGGAGGAACATTTGTTTCCAACTGGTTTCTGCAGTGGATCCCATCAGTGTAAGAGCGCATGCATATATCAGGATTAAATTCAATAATGTTAGCCTTGCTGTCTTTATTTCAGCCCTCCACCTCCTCCGATAGTGGACACTAAGCCTGCAGGTAAGCTGAAAATCCTAAGGGATGGCTGTGATCATTTTTGGTCAGCTGGATTCTCCCTATAATGTAATCCATAACATGGCATGGATCAGACTCATTTTACCACGTGGTTGTGGCTAAATCAGGATTTCTCAAACCCTCACTTCACACATAACATGCTTTTTCTATCTCGTTTAAGTGTCTCCTAGTGGAATGAAAGCTTCCAAACAGGCGGGAAACGAGGTATGGCTCCCTGCAGTCCTGAGAAAATGTGAGTCACTGCGTAATGGTTCTATGCTCTGATGCTGATATATTTATGTCATGATATTACAGGACAAGGAATGGTTTGCTAGAGATTGCAAGAGAAAGACTGCTGAGGACCTCTTGCTGAGAGTCAACAAGGTAAGGCAAACAGTTTTTATGTTATTATATGAGGGATTCGCTGTCCCTTTGTCCTGATTTACAGAGAGGCCCTGTCTCATTTCATGCTAAAATGAACAGCTAATGATGTGAGAGTAATTTCAGCCACAATTTGTTTTTATTCCCAACCAAGAAAACACACAGGCTTATGGCAAGGCTGCTGTGCAGACAGACAACGTATTAATTATCGTGTGTTTCAGTGTGTGTGTGTGTGTGTGTGTGTGTGTGTGTGTGTGTGTGTGTGGTGGTTAGTGGTTAGG